>JAODAL010051830.1:0-26424 GCA_025379985.1 Phyllomedusa bahiana | reverse complement strand
TTTGGGGCTTTTGGGAGATACAGAAATAACAGGGGTCCTTTGAAACAAAATGTGGTTTTTTTAAGTGGCATTCCTCCCTCCCAATCTTTAACCGTGGCTGAGAAGTCATTTTATAATATTTTGGGTCATGCTGCATTGAAATGCAGCAATACTACAGGTCCTATTCTAAAAAAACTTGTTTCTAACATACAATTGTTCTTCACAATTGTCAAAAGTGGCTCAAGGGTCATGTTTTGAATTTTTGGGGGCATTTTGCTGTGACATGCAGCTATACTACAGGTCCTATTATAAAAAATTTTTTGTTTCTAACAGACATTTGTTCTTCACAATTGTCAAAAGTGGATCATGGGTGATGTTTTGAAATTTTGGGGGCATTTTGCTGTGAAATGCAGCTATACTAAAGGTCCTATTATAAAAAATGTTGTTTCTAACAGACATTTGTTCTTCACAATTGTCCAAAGTGACTCAAGGGTCATGCTTTGAATTTTTGGGGGCATTTTGCTGTAACATGCAGCTATACTACAGGTCCTATTATAAAAATGTTTGTTTCTAACAGACATTTGTTCTTCACAATTGTCCAAAGGGGCTCATGGGTCATGTTTTGAATTTTTGGGGGAATTTTGCTGTGAAATGCAGCTAGACTACAGGTGCTATTGTAAAAAATGTTGTTTCTAACAGACATTTGTTCTTCACAATTGTCAAGAGTGGCTCAAGGGTGATGGTGCTGTCAGAAACAGGAATAGGTAGGACACTGTTAATGGACACATATTGCAACATGACTTGTTTTTGAAAGATCTTTAACATAACATACAATCCCTGTATTGAGACAACCCATTTAATACAATTAAAAAAAAGGAAACAAAGACATGGTGGGATTCCATCCTATTTTAAAAATGTGTTTTCTAGAATTAAACTACTAAAAAACTTGCATTTACACAATAGCTGGTAAAAAAAATTCCTCTGAATTGTACAAGGGAGGTACAGGAAGACTTGACCAGATGTAGGTTACTGGAGAAAGACCATAAAACTTAACTTTTACTTAGTCAATTAAGAGGAGTAATAAATACTCCAGGTAATAATAAAACATCCCAAACTGTCCCTATATAGAAACCTACAGAAAAAACTACCTAACCACCAATGTGGGATAGTCGCCCTGATAAGGACGGACCCACCAGGAACCTAAGGAGATAATCCCTATTCAAGCCCTATACACAGGACAAAATATCCTGTGCAAAAGATACAAAATTAAAGCAAAAAAGGTCCCTAGTACCCAACACCATGCTATATACAGAAGCAACAAAAGCTCTAATCACAATAGTGCCTGCTATATACAAAAGACAAAGGCTCTAGTCATAAACACTATGACTAGAGCCTTTGTCTTTTGTATATAGCGGGCACTATTGTGATTAGAGCTTTTGTTGCTTCTGTATATAGCATGGTGTTGGGTACTAGGGACCTTTTTTGCTTTAATTTTGTATCTTTTGCACAGGATATTTTGTCCTGTGTATAGGGCTTGAATAGGGATTATCTCCTTAGGTTCCTGGTGGGTCCGTCCTTATCAGGGCGACTATCCACATTGGTGTTAGGTAGTTTTTTCTGTAGGTTTCTATATAGGGACAGTTTGGGATGTTTTATTATTACCTGGAGTATTTATTACTCCTCTTAATTGACTAAGTAAAAGTTAAGTTTTATGGTCTTTCTCCAGTGAATTACTTTGCCTTTTTGACTATAATTGTTTTTTGGGTTGTATATACTTTCCCTGTTTCTGGATACCAGATGTAGGTTATTCAGAGGACATGGAGTATGGAGCACGGACAGAGACAAAGAACAGAGACAATTTCCTCCAGCACGTTGAGTAAAATGAGAAAAAGTATTCCAAGAAAAAGGGCACCTGGGTGGAACAGAAGCGTTAACCACCAGTATTTCCAAGTGAAGCTCAATTGGTCCGCACTCATACGGAGGGGCAAGAGCTACCCAGGTCTTGACTGTGTACTGAGGAAGGCTGGAGGTCTTACCTCACACTTCCACTTCCGCACTCTGCTTCAGCACGACTGTTTTCGTTGCTGCGTCATAAGGGCATTTTTACCGTGTTAATAGATGACGGACGCCAGCCTGGGCTCTCACCGCACCCACTGTAACTCCGGCCCTGGCAGCTGAACCAGCGTGTTAATAGATGACAGACGCTAGCCTGGGCTCTCACCGCACCCACTGTAAGTCTTGCCTTGGCATCTGGACCTCCGTGTAAACAGATGGTTGAGGGCAGCACTGGCTCTCACCGTTAGGGGCAATCAGGAGAGCTTCAAATTTCCCTAAAAAATCAGATTTTGAAAAAGGTGATTTCTGTGAGGTTAAGTAGTGTCAAAAAGGGACCCAAGCCTGGACACAAATTGCACAATTTGAGACTTAAAATTTTCTGGGGTTGGAGTCACTATGGGGTCGCATCATTTGATCTCCAGGGGAGTCTGTCCCTAATCACTGAAGAAGGATTTAGAGGAAAAATGAAACCATTGAATTGATTGACTGAATCACTCTCAGAAGCCAGGAGGGCAAATGTCTTCTCAACTAAGAAGTGTTTTGGGGATGATTAGGACATTTGTATTACTTATGGGATGTGCGGACGAATTAACACATCTACACGTGTAAAAAATACCTTTAAAAACTGCAGGGAGGGGTGTATGTTGTATGTTATAACACTTTAAAAAAAAAGCAACATGATAATGATGTAAAACTATAATAAAACTTCCCTACATAAAGTCTGTAAACAACTCTCAGTAACCAAAAAATATACTAAATGACAGTCACTGTACAAAATAGCATAGTGCCACTTTGTGATCTGTGGGTCAAACAGGTTCAGGGGTCATTCTGCGGTACAGGACAGATATAGTCAATGTCCAGTGAAACTAAAATGGTGGTTCAAAGACTCCTTTTCCCAAGCACTTTTTAATCTGTGGGTCAGACAGTTTAATGTCATTCTGCGGTACAGGACCGGTATAGTCTATGTCCAGTGAAACTAAAATGGTGGTTGAAAGACTCCTTTTTCCGGCACTTTTTAATGTGGGGCTCATGCAGGTTTGGGGCTCATGCTGTGGCCCAGGACAGGTATAGTCAATGTCCATTGAAACTAAAATGGTGGTTGAAAGACTCCTATTTCCGGCACTTTTTGATCTGTGGGTCAGACAGGTTTAATGGTCATTCTGCGGTACAGGACAGGTATGGTTAATGTCCTGTTCAACTAAATGGTGGTTCAAAGACTCCTTTTCCCGGCACTTTTTAATTTGGGGGTCAGACAGGTTTAATGGTCATACTGCGGTCCAGGACAGGTATAGTCAATGTCCAGTTCAACTAAAATGGTGGTTCAAAGACTCCTTTTCCCAACACTTTTTAATCTGTGGGTCAGACAGGATTAACGGTCATACTGCGGTACAGGACATATATAGTTAATGTCCAGTTCAACTAAAATGGTGGTTCAAAGTCTCCTTTTTCTTGCACTTTTAAATCTGTGGGTCAGACAGGTTTAATGGTCATACTGCGTACAGGACAGATATTATTAATGTCCAGTTCAACTAAAATGGTGGTTGAAAGACTACTTTTTCCGGCACTTTTTAATCTGGGGTCATGCAGGTTTGGGGCTCATGCTGCGTTCCAGGACAGGGATATTCAATGTCCAGTTCAAGTAAAATGATGGTTCAAATCATACTGCCTTCTGGCACTTTTTAATTTGTGGGTCATGCAGGTTTAAGGGTCATGCTGTGGTGCAAGTCAGGGATAGTGAATGGTCTGTGAGTTTTTTTCTGTGGCTTTTATAACCTAAGTTGTTGCCTAAGATGTACCCGTATCCATTTGACTGTTGTGGATGTTAATTCCAGCTTCTCCATCCCTGTTTGGGTGTAAGAATGAAGGTGTTGTTCCTCTCCCATAGACTTTAATGGTCATCGGTGATAATCTATTATCGACTATCGGATATCTTATTGATAATTGCCGATATCGACTATCGACCCGATGACGATAGTCAACGTAATCGCTCAACACTACTCACCTGTCCTCAACCCGCCTCTGTCCCATCCGGTTCCCTCAGCCAGAAATCTACTATGTGGTCTGGGCTCAGCGCCGCTTTACAGCGAGGATGAACAATTTGAGGAGGGCAGTCAGCAGCTACTTGGCAGCGAAGAAATGGGGTCAATATCCCCTGCTTCTTGCAATAGGCGGTAAAGTATAGATGTGGAGAGTGGCATGGGAGGTCATGTTGTGAGGGGTCAGCCTCTGCATACCAAGGCCGGTGATGAGGACAGCAGTGATGATGAAACACAAATCGATGATGATGTAGCCGACCGCACTTGGGAGCCGAGTGAAGCAAATGCTTCATCATCGTCAGGAGAAGAGGACGTCCCCCCTTGCCGCACAGGGGGTGCACCCAAATGGGTTGTGGGGCCGTGAGTCAGCAGGTGCAGCAATAGGTCAGGACTAAGCGCCCAGGGGGTAGAAAACCCGCTTCCAATTCCAAAAAAGAGGGGCACAGGGGGCTCAGCGAGGAAGCGGGGTATTATTCCTCAGGGCGGAGCGTTGGCGTAAAATCCTACTTGCCGTTGTGGCTTTTTGCTAAGACAGGGAGGACCAATATATGTATATGTAGAATCTGTGGGCAAAAGTGGGGTTGGGCCGGGGCTCCCGTTGGCACCACGGCCCTGCGTCAACACATGCAGCGTCACCATCCGGGGGGCCTGGGAAAATGGTAAAATTTGGGTGGTCCCCCTGCCGCCCAGCGCAGCGCCCATGGCCCCAAAGCTTTTGCACCAGTCAAGGCTCCACCACCTCTGCAGAAAGGACTGTTTCTCTTTGCCATCATCTCCAGTCCAGATTCCCCTGTCCTCGCTATCAGGGCACCAGCGTCTTTAACGAGGCTTTGCAAAGAACAACGATGCGTCCAAAACCATCCGAAGGTGCAAAGCTGACCGGCCCCTGCCCAAAAAATTTTTGGGTATTGTATCCCCCCCTTTCCAAAGGGTAGACCTGAGCGTTAAGAACAAAGGGTTGTCCCGAGCCAAGAGGGAGAGTTCCAACCCTAATTTTTTTTCCAAAAAGGCATGCCGCACTTCAAAAATTTTTAAAACAAAGGTGGGCCAGTGTTTGAGCTTATGGGTTTGTTCCAAGGGTGCAGGGCAGGGGGACTTGGGGGGCTTAACTACGGTCAAAGGCCATACATGTCCTTTTAGGGCCCACGGGGTGAATTGCTTTCTGTCCGGCACACCGAAAACTTGGCAGGGACCCCGCTTTCTCTTCCACGTTGTCAAACGTTTTGCTCCTCACCAATGTCCTTCTCCTCCTTTTCCCACCCCCCCCCACCGTCTCAGCCTCCACAATATGCCCATCATACCACTGTGTGGGGACAGCGGTGTCACGCTTTCTACACCGGTTTCCTGGGGGAAGGGATCATACGGGGGACTAACTCCCGTTCCAGCAAGAAATCGATGTGTGGCTCTTCTGCACCAAGCAAATCTTAAACCATGGGACGGACGATGGGAGTAACAGGGTGCCCGCCTGCACCGAGGAGGGATGGTCATGCCCCTGCATGGCGCACGGTTCAATCGATATGAAAAGACCTGAATCTTCCACCGATCTCAGAATTTCTAAAAAAAGCCAGGAAACTTGCATGCACTTCATCCTTCCACAAACCATGAACACCCTCCTGGGTTGAAAGGGGCAGAAGGCCCCCCCCAACACACGCTGATATCATGTTTCCCATTTTGGGAATTCCAGCCTGCACATGTTGGACCGACGTATAAAAGAAAGGCCTTTAAACGTTTTTTTGATGATCCATGGGGGACAGGTATCCCCTGTGTAATTTTGATGTCAGCCAAGAAGCTCATTGTGACACCTCTGTACTGAGGCCATTCGGGGGGGGCGGTTTTTTGTCACCCCCGACAGGGGATGAATAACTATTCCACTGCTTCATGTCCTGGAACAGATGATAAAAAATCTGTCTGGGCGGGAGGGAAACTGGCGATACACCGCGGCCACATGAGTCCTGGGGACTGAACTGAGGGGGACTTAGCAGAAGAAATTTCGGGTGAAATAGTGGATTTTTCTCCCCGGGTGCCGGGAGGGGAAGAGCAGAGCAACTGGAAAGGTAGATGGAGTGGGGAAAGAGAGACAGATACCCCAAGCCCCTGGCAGTATACATGGAATGGGGGCGGGGAGCCCCTGGGATCCCTTTGCAGAGGGCCCTCCATGCGGTTTGCTGGCTAGGACACCAATAGTCCCCATCCACAGGGATGACTTCTGGCTCTCCACCCTATTGGCCCTCAGTACCGGGTCCAAAATGGGAGTTTTTTCCCAGCTGTGGAGGGAGGACAAACTAAATACAAGGGAAATCCTCCGTATCAATTCCCCTTCCTAGTAAACATCGTCACCCTCTGACGTTTGACGGGGGGTTCCTCACCTCCATAACTGCCGCGCTGTTTGGGAAGGTGGAGGGGGGGGGGGTGGGGGCAGTACCATCCATCCACCCCTAATCTGGAGTCACTGATCAGCTTCTTCACCCAGTAGTGAGGAAGCAGTCCCGCGCAGCAGCACAGGCAAAAGCACAGCAGCAGCGCAAAACCTGGAGCAGACCCTGAAAAAAAAGGGGTGGCCTATTTAACAGCACTCCCCACCCCAGTAGAAGATCCGCGGGACTACGGGGAAGCCAAAGGGATTTTGGGCCGCAACTTCCCGAGTTTGCAGTGGAGAAGCTGTCCTGCCCGCCATTTTGTCATCAGAGAGGGTTTTCATGCGGGGGGGGCCACGTTCCCCCCAAGGGAGAAGCCCTTGCCATGGGAAATGGGGAACGACTACCTTTGTCAAGATGAACGGGCGGGGTGGGCCAGTTTTTTCCCACACCATCCCTTAGGCGCAGATTACATCAGCCATGACTCCTTACCAAAATTTTGGGAAAAATGACCCGGGATTCAAACTACCTGCCTCAGCCATTTTCTGATGTCGCAAACCCCCTATGCCACACATCTGCCATTGCTCCATCTGTACCACCATCTTTTCCAGGGCTGGCTTGCCACCCACCCACACTCCCGTCATTGTGCCCCTCTATGACCCCATCGCTGTTCTGGTCCGTACACCCACGTGTCATTGTGCACTTCTGACCCCTTTCTGCGTCGTTTTTGCTGCGAGTCCCTCCCCACCCTTCGTTGTGCCCCCTCTCGCCTCTGCTGTTTTCTCCTGCCGTCACCTCCCCTCTCGGCATTGTGCCCCCCCCTGTGGCCTACTCCCGTTTTGCCCCCTCCACACTGTGTCATTTGCCACTGTCTGACCTCATCCTCGGGCGCGGCCGGACCCACACTCGTCATTGGCCACTGTAAGACCTCTGCGCTGCTGTGGTGCTGCCCTGCCTCACACGGCATTTTCCTCTCTGTAGCCCACTCCCGTTTTTTGCACCTCCCAAAAGTCAATTTTCCACTCTCGACCTCATGCGCTGCTGGGGCTGCTGACTGACCAACACTCTTCATTGTGCCATTTTCTGACCTCTCTGCTGCTTACTGCGGCCGTGACCTACAAACTGTGCATTTTGCCACCTGTGGGCCCCTCCTTTTTTTGCCCCCCCCAAATTCCTTGTGCCACGTCTTACCTCATGCTGCTGCGTGCTGCTCCTGACCTACAAACTGTTATTTGGCCCCTCGTGGGTACACCCGTTTTTTTCCACCTCCAGAATGTCCTTTGCCCCTGTCTGCCCATGCTCTGCGTGGCTGCCCTACCCCACACTTTTTATTGTGCCACGTCTGACCTCATTTGCTGCGGTGGCTGTGCTGTACCACACCTGTGTTTGTGCCACTGTGTGCCTACCATTTTTTTTCCCCCTCCAGAATGTCAAATTTGCCACCTCTGACCTCAGCTGTTGTTTGGTCTCCCCTACCAAACACCCCCTGTCATTGTGCCATTGTCTACCTCATGTTGCGTGCTGGGGCTGCCGTGACCCACACCTCTGTCATTTTTCACTGTCTGCCTCATGCTGCTGCTGTAGCTGCGCCGTGACCCACAAACCTTAAATTTTGCCACTTGGGCCTACTTCTTTTTTTTTCCCCCTCCAAATGTCATTAGCCACTCTCTGACCTCATTTCTGCTGTGGCTGCTGCCTGACCTACACACCTGTCATTGTGCCATTGTTGACCCCAGCGCTGCGGGGGCTGCTCCTGACCTCACACGTTCATTTTTGCCACTTTTTGGCCACTCCTTTTTGCCATTCCAAATGTCATTGTGCCCCTGTCTTACCTCACTGCTGCGTGGGGCTGCCTGACCTACAACTCTTCATTGGCCCTCCTGACCTCTTTTGCGCTGTGGCTGCTGCTGTGACCTAACACCTGTCTTTTTTTCCATGATGACCTCATGCTGCTGCCGTGGGTGCTGCCTGACCCACACACTGTGTCATTGTGCCAACTGTACCTACTCCCCTTTTTGCCACCCCCAAATTCTTGTCCACTGTCGACCTCATGCGCTGCTGTGGGTGCGCCGTGACCTGCACACTCTGTCAACGTCCACGTTGACCCATGCTGCTGCGTGGCTGCTGCCCTGAACCACACACTGTTCATTGTGCCTCTCTGTAGCCTATTCCTTTTTTTGCCACCTCCAGAATTTTATTGTGCCACTGTCTGACCTATGTGTTGCGGGCTGCGCCCTACTACACACTCTGTTACTGTGCCCTTTTCTGACCTCTGCGTCTGCTGTGCTGCGCCGTGACCTACAAACTGTGTCATTGTGCCACTTGTGGGCTACTCCTGTTTTTGCCCCCCCCAGAATGTTATAATGCCACTGTCTGACCTCATTTGTGCTTGGGTGCTCTGGACCTACACACTCGTCATTGTGCCACTGTCTGACCCAGCTGCTGCGGCGGCTGCTCCGTGACCTAAAACTGGTCATTTTTCTCTTTGTGACCTACTCCGTTTTGCCACCCAGAAAATTTATTGTGCCACTGTCTGACCCCACTGCTGTGTGGGTGCTGCCGTGACCTACACACTCGTCATTGTGTACTGTCTGACCTCATTTTTTGTGGCTGCTGCTGGACCTACACACTCTGTCATTGTGCCCCTGTTTACCTCTCTGCTGCGGGGGCTGCTGCCTGACTTCCATGTGTCGTTGTCCCCCCGTGGGCCTACTCCTGTTTTTGCCCCTCCCCGAATGTCATTTTGCCCCGTCTACCTCATGTGTGCTGTGGTGCTGACGTGACCACACACTCTGTCTTTTGCCACTTCACCTCATCGCTGCGTGGCTCTGCCGTACCTACACATGGTTCTTTTTGCACTCTTGGGCCTACTCCCTTTTTTTCCACCCCAAATGTCCTTTGCCCTTCTTCCTCATGCTGCTCTGTGGGTGCGGGCCCTGACCTACCACTCTGTATTGTGCCATGTCGACCCATGCTGTGGGGCGCTGCTGTACCCACACCTCTGTCATTGGCCGTTGTCTACCTCATGCGTGTTAGCTGGGCCGTGACCTACAAACTGTGTCATTGTGCCACTCTGTGGCCCTCCTTTTTTTGCCCCCTCCAGAAGTCATGTACCATGTCTGAACTCATTTGCTGCTGTGTGCTGCTGGGACCCACATACCTGTAATTGGCCCCGTCTGACCCCCATGTGCTATGGCGGCTGCCCCGTGATCTCAACTGTTCATTTTTCCACTTTTTGGGCCCACTCCTTTTTTTCCACTCCAAATTTCATTTGCCACTGTCTGACCTATGCGGGCGTGGCTGTGCCCCTGACCTAACACTCTGTCATTGGGCCCCCTCTGACCTCAGTTGCTGCGTGGGGGCGCTTGACCCACCACTCGTCATTGTGCCACTGTCTGACCTCAAAGCTGCTGCGGTGGTGCTGCCGTGACCTACACAGGTCATTGTGCCACTCTGTTCCTACTCCTGTTTTGCACCCCAGAATGCATTGTGGCACGTCTGACCTCATGCTGCTGTGTGGTGCGACGTCCTACCATTTCTTTTTGCCCCGGGTTTTCCTCATGTTCTGCTGTGGCTGCTGCCACCAAAACATCCATTGTGCCACTGCTGACCCCATGCTGCTGCTGTGGCTGCTCCCCCTGACCCAACTTGTCATTTGCCACTCTGTGGCCATCCGTTTTTTTTACCTCCAGAAAGCCGGGGCCCGTTTTCCTCCTCTGCTGTAGGTTGGGACCCCCAAAAGTGTCTTTTGCCCCCGGGCCTACCCTTTTTTTACCTCCCAAAAGTCCTTTGCCACTGTCTGACCTCTCTTCTGCGTGGCGTGCCGGCCTAAACCTTTCATTGTGCCCCTGTCGACCCATCTGCTGCGGTGGCTGCTGCGTACCTACCAATGTGTCTTTTGCCCCTCGTGCCTATCCCCGTTTTTTTCCCCCTCCAAAAATCATTGGCCATCTCTGACCTTGCGTTGTTTGGGGCTGTCAGCCTACACACTCTGTCATTGTGCCACGTCTGACTTTATCTGCTGCTGTAGCTGCTGCCGTGCCTACAAAAGTTCATTTTGCCACTTGTGGCCTAACCCTGTTTTTTTCCACCTCCGAATGTCATTTGCCACTTTTTGACCTCATGTTTCTGCGTGGCTGTGCTGTGCCTAACACTGCATTGTGCCATGTCTGACCTCATGCTGCTGGTGGCTGCTGTGTACCTAACACTGTGTCATTCACCCCAGAATGTCATTGGCACTCTCTGACCCCATGTGTTGTTTTTGGCGTGTCAGACCCACACACTTGTCATTGGCCACTGTCTGACCTATGCTGCTTCTTGGGTGCCCGCCAGACCCACAACTGTGTCATTGTGCCACCGTGGCCCACTCCTTTTTTGCCACCTCCAGAATGTCATTGTGCCACCCTACCTCATGCTGTTGCGTGGCTGCGGGCCCTGACCAACATTTTTGTGTCACTGTCTAAATCATCTTGCTGTGTGGCTGCTGCCGTGACCTCACACCTGTCTTGTGCCCTCTGTGCCTATCCAGTTTTTTTACCTCCAAAAGTCATTGTCCACTCTTGCTTCATGCTGCTGTGGCTGCTGCCCCCCTCCACACTCTGCACGTGCCACTCTGGGCCCACTCCTGTTTTTGCCCCCTCCGAATGTCATTGTGCCATGTCTGACCTCATGCTGCGTGGCTGCCCTCACCCCCCCACCTGTCACTGATGTTCCCCCTAGCTTCAGCTTGTTTTTTTCCCGTGTGCTGCCATATTTATCTGGCTACATTCCCACTTCAGTTTTTTGTTTTTTGCCCTCTTAATGCCCCGGGAATTTATAGTGAAGCGTTCTAAAGCGCGGGACAATGCTTTTAACTAGAACACAACATTGTCTGCAATTTAAGAGCACACGTTCTACAGCACCCTACAGGCTCTGTGCAGCCTGGAAATAGCTGATTTTTAATGCAATTCGTCCCAAAGTAATTCGGACCGAAACTAATTTCGTCAGAAAATTCGGCGAAGTCGATGAATCTAATTTTTTAGAAATTCGCCCATCTCTAGTGCTTATATTTCCACAATTCCTCCAACAGTCAGAAGATATTAATAGAGCCATGACAATATGTGAGTTGCAATTAGTGATTTATGTGCCCAGCATGTGGCTGGTAACCTTTCTTCATCGGTGAAGGATTGCCCAAGTTTTTTCCCCAAACTTTAAATAAATAGGAGTTCTGAAATGAAAAGTTGGCGCTTTGTAATGTGCCTGATTTCAGGGAGCATGTGGGAGGCAGGGTGCACTAGAACCATATCAAGCTGTAGATTTATAGCTTTGTTACAGCAATTCCAGGCGCATTACTACTGAAACAGGTAAACTACTATGAAAGTGGTTTATCTGAGTCAGAAATGTCATGTTAGCGCTAGAATATGCTTGATTTATGACCCACTGTAGACCAGGTTCATAAATCAGACGCATTCTATACTAATATTATGTACATACAAATTGGCATTTAAATGCCAAAAATCATACATGTCGACATGTCTAATCTGCTAATATCTATAATATTCATGTTGAGGCAATGAAAACCTTGTATCTAAAGCTACAAAGGAAACAATGTTGTCTTCCTGGTACAAGCTAGGGCAGAAGAAAGACTTAAATATGAAAATCCATCAAACTATCACAAATAATACCCCATATAGCGACCATACCGTTGTAGAGATGAGTTCTATACCTGCCTCTGCTAATAAATTACCTAATATATATATATATATATATATATATATATATATATATATATATATATATAAAGCAGCACACCGAAAATTAAAAAGAGAAGAAAGAACAAAACATAGAGAGCCAGCAGCCACAGCTCTGATGTAGGAGCTTACCGAAATATAGCAAAGAAAATCCACGGAACTCCAAAAAGAAAGTTGAAAGCAAAATAAACAGGGACGTTTCAGCTCCCTCATAGAGCCACTGCTTGACAAAGGCTCCGTGAGGGAGCTGAAATGTCACTGTTCATTCAGCTTGGAGGAATAAATCAAATTTCTTGCTTTATATATACAGTCAGGGCAATTCCTAGGCTAAATTTCACCATATTGCATCACCATAAACCAATGCCAAAATATGTAAAAAGTTTTACCACAATGTGCTACGTATAAAACTACTAAATAATACTCATACAGTTACCAAATAACACCGCTACACCAACCAGAATCCTAAGACCACTAAGACCACATAAGACCAACACACAGTGACCGAATAATCCCTCCACACCATGACCACATATCACCACCATATAGTGACTAAATAATACAAACTGACGATTACTGAATACAAACCAATATACTTCAACCAATATTAGTGGCATACAGTGACCATACAATGATGGATACCAGTGTACACAGGCTCTGCAGACATATAAATGATTCCAGTAAAGTTATATTTAGTGACTCACAGGAGACGTCTCTGAAGAGTTGTTCTTTCTCTTCTTCTTCTTTTCCATCTGTCCCAGACGCCCTGATGACTACTCCCAACTCTTCACTGTAAAATTTATAAAACAAACATCTTAGACTCCTCAATTTATCAGCACTTTTCTACCAATTCCTATCTCTATACAAACTCCCTATCTATAGCGCCTCATATGGTAGCCATGTAATATGCCACCTGTAGCCACATAGTGGCCCCCTATAGCCAGTTAGTAGCCCCCTGTAGCCAGTTGATGCCCCCCTGTAGCCAGTTGATGCCTCCCTGTAACCATTGATGCCCCCCTGTAGC
The DNA here is from genome assembly GCA_025379985.1 of Phyllomedusa bahiana. Taxonomy (NCBI): domain Eukaryota; kingdom Metazoa; phylum Chordata; class Amphibia; order Anura; family Hylidae; genus Phyllomedusa; species Phyllomedusa bahiana. The sequence goes on along the minus strand of JAODAL010051830.1, from coordinate 13,250 downwards.
CAGTACATGCCCCCTGTAGCCAGTACATGCCCCTCGGTAGGCAGTACATGCCCCCTGTAGCCAGTGATGCCCCCCTGTAGCCAGTCCATGCCCCCCTGTAGCCAGTGATGCCCCCCTGTAGCCAGTACATGCCCCCCTGTAGCCAGTGATGCCCCCCTTGTAGCCAGTGATGCCCTCTGTAGCCAGTGATCTGCCCCCCCTGTAGCCAGCACATGCCGCCTGTAGCCAGTGATGCCCACCCCCGTAGCCAGTGATGCCCCCTTGTAGCCAGTGATGCCCCCTTGTAGCCAGAAGATGCCCCCCCTGGTAGCCAGTGATGCCCCCCTTGTAGCCAGTGATGCCCACCTTGTAGCCAGTGATGCCTCCATTGTAGCCAGTGATGCCTCACTTGTAGCCAGTGATGCCTCATTGTAGCCAGTGATGCCCCCTGTAGCCAGTGATGCCCCCTGTAGCCAGTGATGCCCCCTTGTAGCCAGTGATGTCCCACTGTAGCCAGTGATGCCCACTGTAGCCAGTGATGCCCCCTCTTGTAGCCAGTGATGCCCCCCTTGTAGCCAGTGATGCCCCCATTGTAGCCAGTGCTGCCCCCATTGTAGCCAGTGATGCCCCCATTGTAGCCAGTGGATCCCCTGTAAGCCAGTGATGCCCCCTTGTTGCCAGTGATGCTCCCATTGTAGCCAGTGATGCTCCCATTGTAGCCAGTGATGCCCCTGTAGCCAGTGATGCCCCCTTGTAGCCAGTGATGCCCCTGTAGCCAGTGATGCCCCTAGAGCCAGTGATTCCCCCCTGTAGCCAGTGATACCCCTGTAGCCAGTAGATGCCCCCCTGTAGCCAGTGATGCCCCCTTTGTAGCCAGTAGATGCCCCCTGTAGCCAGTGATGCCCCCCTTGTAGCCAGTGATGCCCCCTTGTAGCCAGTGATGCCCCCTGTAGCCATTGATGCCCCCCCTTGTAGCCATTGATGCCCTCCTTGTAGCCATTGATGCCCCCCTTGTAGTCAGTAGTGTTGAGCGATTTTTATCGACAAAGTTGAAATCGGCAAAGTTTTTATGGTGATCGAAATTTCCAGATCATGGTTAAAATCTGTGCATCATCTATTAAGATCGCGCCTTTTTCGGCGCTTCCTGTAATTTTGGCGGCCAGCAAATCAGATTACAGAATAGAGCAGGGTGAGATGTGTGTGCGACGTCATGACTGGGATGTGTATGTTGCGATTGGCTGGAAAAATCACATGACCTCGTTTTACATAGAACAGCGTTTCCTGTTTCAGCCTCAGTGTCTCTCAGCGTCTCATAGGGATAGGACCTGCGCTCTGCCTGTGGCCAAACAGCTCAGCGAAATTAGTCTATTTCTGCACAGAGAAACCTCAACTATTAGCTGTGATCCTTCCAATTTAGTTAGATTAGAGATTTGAACATTTTATGTAGTTAGCTAGAGAATTTTAAAGCAGCATCTACCGCTGTAAATTCACGGCGGTGGGAGCGCGGGGGGGGGGCCCCGCGGGCAAACACAGACAAGCTCTATCTATAAAGAACACTGGATAAAGTTCACCAAGACTTAGTGTAGACATTGTAGTGGAATATCTTTATTATTAACAGTTTGCTATTGAAATATTTCCTGGATATTGGGCAGCCTGAACTTATATTGGATACAAATCATTTCTAGTAACTGCAGGTCTCTTTGTTAGCTGCAAAACTCCACTTTTATTATCAGTATACATTTCAGATAGGTGTTCAATTTTACCCATGTTAAGGATGACATTAAAAATGTATCCATATGTCCAGATCTAAGGAGTTAATTCTCTGGTAACTTTTCTCCTCATAAGCTTAAACTGACTTGTACCCTAGAAATCTGTTTAATCACAGATTGCTAGTGAACTTTGGTGTGACAAATAAAACAATAAAAACTAATACATGATACCTCAATGAACAACTAATCAGTGAAGTAATAAAATGCTACCTTCAATAAAACCCTAATAACTGTTAGTTTCGATAAAAGAATAAGAACATGTTGACCTCTACTAATTCCTAATAAGGCCATGTTTCCGGACTAACTTTGTACCTAAATCAAGTGATGTGTTCTTAAATCTGATGTCATGCTTATGTAAATCAAAGGAACACCCTCTATGAACGGGGTATAAATACAGGATGCTTTAACTAATAAATTATGCATTTGGTCTCAGAGAACTCTGTCTTCTGCGTCATTGCATCACGACCCGGGTCTCCCAACTAATCTGGCAACCATCCAATATACCTGAAGGTCCCCTTGAAAGACCATCCTTAACAAAGCTGGCGCCCAACGTGGGGCTGGAAGACTGCCAATATCTCGAGAGCCCGGCGCTTCTGCAGACGGTGGATCAGGGACACACAGACCAAAACACCGGTGTACAAAGGTAAGATATCATTTAAGATTCTTACACTTCAAAACTTCTCTGTGTCTCCCTTATCTACTCTCCTGTATGCCGGACTTCTGGGGTATGTTATAGACCAAGTCTTTCTGCACTTCCAGACCAGTTTTTGGTCAAGAACCGTAGAATATCCTTGTGATACTTTAAATGGTATATTGGATTGGAGTATATGTGTGTCTCATGTCTGTTTTGTCATATATGTAAAAACTCATGCTGCTAATATGCCCACAATAGAAATAGAGGGTTTAGAGAAGGTTTGGTTTCTGTTTGCCTGTCTGGTTTTGGGGCTATTCACCCTATGGCTGGTATTTAAAATATATGAGTATACCAAGTTGAGTTTTATGTAAGTACCAATTTCTCACCCAAAGACCAAGGGGGGATTTAGTGACGTGACTCTGGATAGTCACACGGCCAAGTCCTAAATCATATTTGGGGCTACACACCTAAAACTGATGTTTGTGCACGATTAAAAATATATATATGATATATATATTTTGCAGTTGTCAGGTTCAGCAAGGGTAGCCCAGGAATCGTAGCGTTTTGAAAACGCTGCAAGAGAAAATTTTTGGAGATTGGGTGAGGAAAAGGGAGGAAGGTACATAGGGAAGCACTCAGAATCAGTCAGAGGCAGAGAGATAAAGGAAAACGGGGACTAGGCTTTGTTCTATGATCAACAAGGAAGAAAGAGTTAGGTTTGTTTAATGTGTGTCTGTTTCTTTTCCTTTTCCTTTAAATGGTTGTAAAACTTGCAGAGTCTATTCATAGACTCTAAAGGTCACTGTCACTGTAGCGTGAACGACCTTTGTATCTCCCGCTGCTATTCACTGCCACACCTGTCTCTCTGAGACACGGGCCATAAAATATATGTTACATGTTTTACACATAAAGGGTCCCCGAATGATTTCTGCCGTGTGAGCGTATGTTTGTATAAGGATTGAATAAATAAAATCCTGTCTGAGATAAGGGACCCTAACTAGTGTTGGGGGTCGTTTACCAACATGGGGGGGGTCACCCGTTTGCCCGGTATTCCAAATCACGATCAGGGGAACATGTATCGGCCGATTAGAAACTGAGTCAGACACAAGAGTTCTGGATCAAATTTCATTCATGTTCCAAGCAGTTCTGCCAAAAACAAAGCCTTACACACATATTTGTATAACTGTAATCAAGACAAGCGCAGGCGCAATAGAGAAGAGAGGAACGGATGTATGTCCATATTTAGGCAGCTTTTAAGTACATTCATTGGTCCAGTAGTGTCTCTGAGTATAAAGCCTCTGGAAATGCATCGTGCCAGCAACTTTGTAGTTGGATGTTCCAGTAACACGAAACTTAAGGCGGAGATATGATAACCAAATTCTCACATCCTGGGGAAACTGAGAACAAAAAATGTGTACAAATCCTGGACAGCAACGCAGCTCAAATGCTTCTTCATAGTTGCTGTATCATTCAAGATAAGAAGGATTGCGATTCCATTTTAGCTGAGAATGACTTTTAAGGAGTAAGGACCTTCTTTTATGTGCAGAAATGTTGGAAATCATATTACAGAGTGAATCAAGTCTGTTAACATGAGAGAATTCACACAGGAGGAAAACTTGGTATTACAGGAGTAATAAGAAAATGCTGTATAGTTCAAACCTCTTAACCTCACAATCCCCCCTAAAGACCAAGATTTTTCCACTGTCCCTATTGTCCTTCTCAAACTAAGATAGCATTAGACCCTTTGAAACTGCTCACAACTGGTGTAAAGGTGTGGGGATTTTCCATCAGAAGGAATTGTGAATAAACCCTCTAACGGGGGAATTCAACACCAACTTCCAGTGGACCTACCTAACAGTGTAGGTTTTTGTCCCCTTGAGTCTGTCCCTTCAAATCAGAGAATTGACTCTGGTTCATACTTATGGGGGTCTTGTAGGAAGGGATGTCCAGCAATACCTCCTTCATCAATGCACATCAGAGGCTCTGTTCGTGTGCAAAATGGAAAGTTTTTCCTGTGGTTGGTTTCCTCCTGTCAGCTATCCGGCCAATAGATTTTTGTAGAGGTGGGAATGCATGCCGACCTGTACATAACATAGACACCACCAGTATAACTAGAAGTGACCATGCCCACCTGCAAGTAACCAGCGCTTCAGCCACCAGTCCAGATCAGTCAGCCAGGAGGCCCAAGAAGGTCTCACTCCTGAGTTTCTCCTTAAGGTGTCCTTGGACAAATTTCTTTATCTGTACCTAGGGCGATAGTGTTTTTTCCGTTCACTCCTGTGTTGTCAGGATATATAGGTTGCAGCATTCTTCACCTATCATCCCACAAAACTCCTCCTTTCTCGCAGGCACCAATCAGATGGCTAATCGGTTTCTGTAATAGGTCATCCAAGAAAGTTGGGCCCTTAGATTCTTCATAGACTCCTTGAAACACCATCTCTACTGTAATATAACAAACCTTTGCTGATTATAGTATATATAATTAATCCAGTCCACATTCTTATTGATTGCACTTGGTGAATAATAGAAGCAAAACCTTGCAGCAAACTGATCTAGTGGCTTTGAACAGATCTTGGGACCGCCCCTGTGGCACTCCAATAGTAAACTATAACACACTTGGGTCTTCCCCAGGAAATACTGGGTACTGCCATCGCTCTTCCTGCTAGGGGGGTGTCATCCAAGGTTGGGGGGCTGGATTTTCCATTGGTAAGCCTTGAAGGGCATAGGAAAGCTTAATTAATGTGCACTGACCTTTCCAGTGTAGGCTGGCAACGCCACTCTCAGTCTCCCATCCCCACACAACCAGAAGACATCCATAGGGTGTCCAGCGAGATTCACCAGATTTGTTCCATCTAGTCAGGTTAACCTGGCAAAAATCCGCTGAGAAGACCCCCATAAGAATGCAATCCCCGTCCGTCAGCAATGGGAGCCAAAAACAAGTGTAGTCCCCAGAGAGCCACCCATGATCCATCTCCAGGGGGCCTCACTTTGGGGTTTTGAAACTATTAGAGGGATTAGGTTCGTCACATTCCAGAAACATTTTGCTTATGCAATAAACCAATGACACATTCTGCATTGTCTGCTGTGACTTGGTGATAGGGGTGTGTTTCCAAGTGGGGGTTGGCTCCGGCACAGGCCAAACATCCAACTGTTAGATTATGGGCCCTGACGGTGTATTTTACCCATTCTAGCCACAAATTTTTTCGAGGGGAAACTTGAGTTTCGATAGAAAACACATCTTCCCACTGTATATTTGGGATTGGGACTACTTCTTCTACTGCTTTCTGAAGATTGACCTTTCCACCTGGAGCTACAGTGGGGAGGCGTCGGTTGGTCTGTTTTTAATGTCTTCAAGCTCATAAGTGCCTAGCATTGAATTTATATAACTATTATTATATGCCCCTAAAACATGATTTGCCCATATCTCCTGTCTAGGATTTTTCAATATCAGGAAGAGCTGGAAGCATCATCTTCAAACTCTTGGGAAACAAGCCGTTACCCCATTGATGAGTGGGACGCTCCTTGTCAATGTCCATCCCGCACTAACAAGGATCTTGTCCCTTCTCATCCTTTACTAACTATGGCCTCCCTTGGTTCTTTTAAATATCCCCATCCTCACCCGTGATCCACGCCCACATCATACCAATAGCGTAACAATTTTTCCTTTTCCAGGACGGGTTAGCATCACAAATAGAATTGTCCCCTGAGCCTGAAGACTCTCATGGTGAGAGTCGACCTCCCCATTGACAAACTTGTATCCAGAGACCAATGTCACAATAATCAAGATGAGAAAGGAATTGCATGCTGTTGGGTGGGTCCAGCCAGAAGGTCACCGTCCAGCTTTTGCTATGGGCAAAACAAATAAAGAGGATATATACAATCGATTTTGTTTACTGTGTCCCTTTTACAATAGAAGCAGTGGGATCCACGTGGCTTTTCCCTCCAATTGTTTGCACTGTGCCGTGGGTATTCAGGATAACAGGTAAATGGGCCCTTCAAATCTGGCTCGCAGGAGCAATTCTCTCTTATAATGCCTCTTTATGTACACTCGGATCTCGCTGGTTTGAAATCATGTACGTTGTTCTCCCTGGTAATTTCTGGAATAACAAGCAGAGACTGCAGCAGCAAATTAGACACGTCTTTGGACAATTCAATCACAAATTGTACAGTCCTATCACTATTTTCCCCTAGCTCTTGCTCCCTGACTCAACACATAAGGGAGGCTTTCCAAACATTATCTCAAATGGGTGTTAGTGCCATGTTTTGCTTGTGGGGTGTGCCTATCGTTTGTACAGAACAATTGTGGAGAAGGTCTGGCCAGGGCAAGGGGGACTCGAGCAGTCAATTTTATCAACTTATCTTGAGGGTCCCCATTCATTCTTGTCGACATTGATCCCGAGCTTTTGGGGATGGTACGTGCGTTTGGAGGCCCAAATCGTACCCCTAACATGTTCCAAAGTTCTCGGAAACTGAGGAAGGAGAATGCAGTGACCCCTGGTCCGACTCGGATCACCTGAGGGATTCCACAAATCGACAAGCTATTTCAAAGTAATAACTTCTTTGTGCTGTACATTTGGAGGTCATGTTTGGTACACTGGTAGGCTTCAGGCCATCCCTGAAAACATGTCCACTGCCACTAAGACCATATTCGTATTTTCCACTCTTTGGCATCTGGATGTGGTCCACTTGGATCCTTTGGGAGAGGATATTCTGGCGTTTGCTAAGTGCTGCATGGGAAACTTGAGCCAGTTGGGGAAGGTTGCAGGTGGTGCAGATGGTGCAATGCCTTGATTGTAAGCTGCAATCATGTGAACTGATTCCTGGAGCATGGTACAACATCGCACATAGCTGAGTGCCTGATTCTTTCCCGCGATGAGTAGCTACATGGTCCCAGGCCTGCATGGCAGGATACATTCGTCTAGGTAAAGCAGACAAGGCCCTTTTGCACTTCCAAATTCTCTTTCAAGGGTTTGCTCCCATCCTTCATCCACTGCTGGTTTCTCCTTATGCAGTGTCCAGATGTTGTTTCTGCAGATATGCTTTCTTGAGGGGCCCAGCCGGACTTCCAATCAGCAGGCGTGGAGTTATCAGTTTCCTGTTGTTGTAATGAATTCGCTTCCTCTGGGCTTCTGGAGGTTACCATAATGGATTCAGGATCCATCCACTTTGTATGACTCTACACCAATGAGCTGCTGCTTTTTGCGGCTTGGTCCGCAGTCTGGTTTCCTCGGGTCTGTTTGTCTTTCCACCTTCCCCGATGGGCTTTAAACCTTTAAGACGGCTACCTTTGGTGGCAGTTCAAGTGCAACCATCAATGGATTTGGATTTGTACAGCATGCGTCACAGGGTTCCTGCTGCTCGTGATGGAAATCCTCGATTTTATCCAAATGAGCCCAAAAACATGTGTCTATGGCCATAGGCATATCTTGACTCATTTCCATATATTGACCGTTTTTTATTCCTTCAAGAGCCCCATTTGCAGGGCTTCTATCAGAGCTTGTGATTCAGCAATTTGAGCTTGATAAAGTGCGGGGGCAGTGCTTCTTGCCAAGGAGGATTTCATCTTCTTGGGTTATTGCAAATCTGTAGAAAAAGTCCCGTCTCAGTAGCATAACTTGTAACCATTCTGTCCACATGTTGCAGATCCGCTTGGGGAATTTCTTCAGTCACCACTGTGAATGGGGCAGCAGTCTGATCTTGTAAGGCTTTCAAACAAGCATGGTGGTCATCTTCTGGGTCATAGTCCACTTCTGTTTCTTCCTCCCCTGCGTGTAGTTTGGAAGAAGATTTCTGGATTTTCAAGACTGTACAGCGCTTAAGGAGATGTGGATGCAGGAGAGTGAGCACCTGCAGACGCAGTGGGCGCTGATGAGTCATATGCTTCGGCAAGGTCCTGCTGGTAAGCCTGCAGCAAGGAACATGGTGGCCGTGAATGATTACATCATGTCCCAGAACGAATGTCCTGCGGTCTTATCCAGTAAAATCTGTGCGGCGTGTACATGCCTTCAAGCAGTTGGGTGGGCCGCTGTTACAGAGCAACTGGATCCAGACTGCTGAAATTATCCCAAGGGGCGTTTTTTTATTCCAGCATGCCTTGAATGAGGACTCCAGAGGCGTGTTACGATGGTGATGAACAGGATTTTTAGGACACCAACGTTTAGTAAGGTCTGTATCCTGATCTCAGTGCCTTCTTACCTGACCAGACTTCATGTAATGTGTTAAGCGAGGGATAAGCGCTCCTTCCTTGAGACAAACTGACACAGCAGGTACTGCAGTGGTCCAACAATCGTCATGCACCTTGAGACCATAAGTCCTGTGGTAGCTGTTGTAGAATGGTAGGTGAATCTTGGATCAAGGCTTCCATTAGGGACATCATAACAGCAGATAAAGGCTTAAGGGCATCAGACGGTACGCATCCATCTTTCTGTGATGCCGGTTCAAACAGGTCAAATTCCATGGCCTTCTAGATGTATCCTGTATTTGTGCCATCATGAGCTGCAGAAGGTCTGCTTCCAAGTAGATTCACAGGGCAGGTGTCTGATACTAGGAAACGGATCATCAAGTCAGGGAAGGAGACCAGCATTAATTGGCACTGGGTGAGAGGCGACTTATGAATGCGACCCTCTACCCCAATACAGCTTAGGACATCAGAGGAGATCTGGACCTCAGGGGGTATGGCCTTCAGTGATAAATTGCATAATAGGCATTAAATGCAGTTGTACACATTCTAGAATGGGTTATCCATAGTATAACCACTGAAAGCAGAGGATAGTTGAGATGGAGAGCGTTTAGGCATGTCATCTCGTGGTGACCCTGCTGATGCGCGGCTAAGAGCATTCCCAGTATGGCAGATCGAAGATCTCTATATTCTTATCTGGTTTCTTGCTGTCATATACGGGGCCTATGGTGGAGTATTAGGAACTTCGACAATGGCAACTTCCCCATGTTCCAGTAACCACTGCAGAGCCCAGTTTTCTAAGATTACCCTTGTTTCTATAACAGCACATTCCCACCTGGACGGGCTCCCCCGCCTTCCTAATGAGCCTTCGCTGCCAATCCCTGCCAGCATTGGTTAACGCGTGGTATTGCTGGAGTCACTATCGCTCCAACTTTGTGGGGAGGAATCATCAGAGGATTCAGACAATCACCAGGGTCTCTAAATCTTTCCAATTAGCCCATAGATTTGCCCTTGTTTGTGACAACTTTCTTAGAAAGCTGCATGTGGGGGGAGATTTCATGGTGGTCCTGGCGATATTACTGGATAGAGGGCATATCTATCTGTTTGGGGGTAAATAGGCAACATACAGAAAGGGGCAGTGGAGCAGCTTGGGAAACAATCCTTAAACCTCATCTAAATTAAACATTTCTCATTTTTGGTAATAAAATTCGGAACAGCATGCCAGATGAACCCTTATACATTCAAGTAAAGGAAACTTATAAAGGACCAGTAAGGAGAATCAGTGGGGAAGAGAGATGGATCGACCTGTCATCCGTCCCATCCTCCACTTCACTCATCAAAAGCAAAGACTGGCAACAGAGCTGGTAGTTTCATATGTCAACATCCTTACCGCTGCTGTAAATTGGACCCACATGCAATGAATTAGATACATACAAGGAAGAGTCTCCTGCACTGAGGAAAAGCGACACCGTTATCACTCTCCCCTATCTCTGAGATACTCTTTCCACAATCTTGTTGGGCCTTCTAAACCAGCTATTCCATGAGGGTCTCTGCCAATCCCCCTCCGGTTTGACAATTGAGGGTTGGCGTGGGTTTAACTATGTGCTCCCACCCGGTGATGGTGATGTCCTCCATGACCCAGAGTAGAACAGTCCTTGACCAACGTGCATGGGTCTTTAACATGCAACTGAGCTTGGGATCCCACCTTTACCGGATGTACTCTCTTCGGTCCCTAAGGGGAGGTACAAGAGAGCACGAGGGGCCCCTACCTATTTCCCCCGAAACCCCCCTTGGACCAAACGTGGGTGAGACCACCACACTGCGGGTCATCCACACCTCCCCTCTGGGTTCTTTGGGTGCTTGTAGGGGTGGACCTTAGTGGAAGACATCATTGTTGCTTTCAGGTGCTGTTTCTCAACATGCTAGCTTTACTTGCATGCTTTAAACTCTTTACACAGAGCGTAATTATGCTTTTTTCCTCTCAAGTCCTCATATATATTTTTTATTATCTTTCTCTTTCGATCAAACTACACGAACTGCAACTTCTTTTGACTGAGCGCTAGCAATTTTTCCAGTACACTTAGAGCCGGAGGGGAGAAATGACCCTGCTGCAGCGTACACCCTCCCTAGACATATAGCTTTGAATCGAGAGCCAGGTTAACACTACTCTTGGCCAGAATTTCAGTGTGAAAGAATAACAAGTGATGTAGCTTGGAATATAAAATAACGCCTGAATGCAGTTTTTTCTTCCTTTTGCATACATCTGGCCACTCGTAGGTTGAGCCGGCTTGTGCCATCTCAGCCATCCCTTATCGGACATTTCCTCTCAAATTTCTATTATCTCCTGCAACTTGGATGCTTGCAATTCTGCCCTTCTTTGGGAAATCCCACAACTTATACATTTATTACAGCATGTATAAACATTTTTTTTTGTCTTCTTTCCGTACAATCAATCTCCTTGACAAGTCCTGCCTCTGTCAGGGCAACTTATGTCTCTTTTTGAAACAGCTTAAACATTTGGTGTTCTAAACGTGATTGGGGAGAGTCCCTCCAATCCTGACATAGTACTACACAGCCGTGGCCACCGGCCTGTGCCCGAATCCCAGTCTCACAACACAAGGATTCGTATCAAAAAATAAAGATCGCCTAACCTAAGCAACAATAGGTCCCACCCCATTGTGTTGCCGACAATGTGGGTCCGTACCCCTCCGTCTTTGTCAGAACATAATATGATACTTAATATGTCTCAAAACGAATCCCAGTTAATTAGGTTTTCCAACACCCGGACCCAACCTGAATATATCTAGTAATACACAGATCCTTGTCCTAAACACAAATAACCTCGTAGACTCCCGCACCCACTCAACAATTTAACCTTAAAGACTGTCATGGTTCCGCAACTATATTTCAGAAGCCCATACCGGGCAGAAGGGGTTCGTGACTACAAACAGGTGACAACCGAACTACTGGAAAGTCACAGCAAAACAAAGTTCGAACGTGTCCTACGGGGCTGGGATCAGAAGGTTGTCTAAGGTTTGATGTCACTTTTATTGTGACCACCCTTCGGACCAGATACCCACAAGCAGATCTACTTACCCTAGGGAGACTTCAATATGGCCAACGGTAGTTAAATAACATATAGATGCATCAACTTACCGAGACCTTTAGAGGGCTGGCGAGGTCCTCAATTTGTATATCCCTCATCCCTCCGGTCCTCAAACGCCCGTGGGCAAGTTCGGGTCCTCTGGGGTCCTGATCCACACGTCAGGGTCTCGCCTCACGATGCGCGCGCAAAATGTTGGTGGTCCGTTTACCAACATTGGGGGGGTCACCCTTTGCCCTTTCTTACCAAATCACATCAGGGGAAACGAGTGTATCGCCGATTAGAAACTGAGTTCAGACACAAGAGTTCTGGATCAAATTTCATTCATGTTTCCAAGCAGTTACAGCCAAAACAGAAGACATACACACATATTTGTATAACTGGCTAATCAAGACAAGCGCAGGCGCAATAGAGAAGAGAGGAACGGATTTATGGTCCTATATTTAAGGCAGAGCCTTTTAAGTACATTTCATTGGTCCAATGTTGTCCTCTAAGTAAGAAAGCCTCTGGAATAGCATCGGCCGAACCTTTGTATGTTAGAGTTTCTCCAGTAAAACGAAATGTGAAGGAGGAAGGAGTACGAAAACCAATTTTCCACATCCTGTGGGAAACGATAACAAAAATTGTTAACATCCTGGTCACAACCATCTCAAAATGCTTCTTCATATTTGCTGTATCATTCTTGACTAGAATGGATTACATTCCAATTTATAGCTGAGATGACTTTTAAGGAGAGAAAGACCTATCATTTATGTGCAGAATGTGGGAAAAACATTTACAGAGAAATCAAGTCTGGTTAAACAGGGGAGAAAATTTACCCCGGGGAAAAGCTTTGGGGTTTCACAGTTTAAAAAGAAAAAAGCGGGATAGTTTAAAAACCCCTTTAAAACCCCCCATGGTGTGTTAAAGTAAATTTCACCCTAGTAAAAGGGCTACAGTCCCCCCGTCACCCCCCCTTTGACCAATTTTCCCCCCAAAAAACCCCCTCTTTACATCTACCTCACTTCTTGTTTTTTTGTTTTTTTTTTTTTTTTTGTTTCTTCTTCTGTGTTTTAAAAAAAAAGTTTAAAAGGCAGGGGGAAACATACCGCCAAGATTTGGGGGTGAGGCCAGTCACTTTAAACAAAAGGGAAAACTGGGGGGCACCCGGGGGATTTGGAGGGCCAAACGAAAAGGAAAAAGCGGCTTTTAAAAAGGGGTTTTGGTAAGTTGTTGAAGAGGGATGGGGAGGGGTGATGACCCCCTGGGGATTTACTGTGGCATTTTGCCCTAGTGAAAAGTTGGGGGCTGGTCCCGGTTTATAAGTTACTTTATCAAGCCGATTTTTGGGCCAGTTTGGCGAAAGGGAAAAGGAACGAGAAGGGGTGTGGTGTAAGGAAGAGATGGGGGAAGGAAATTTGTTAGAAAGAAAAGTGACAGCCCCGAGGTAGGGGAAAAAATAGAAAATTAGAAAGAACCCCCCAAAAAAAACCCCCCGCCATACACCCTGTTATGGTGGCTTCAGTAGGGAAAAATATGGACCCTTTTGTCTGGGGGCAACAGAAACCCCACCCTTTCCCTGGGGCACATGCCTAGCCTGTGGGAGGA
>JAODAL010051829.1:0-26425 GCA_025379985.1 Phyllomedusa bahiana | reverse complement strand
GTAGCCATAAACCCCTTTTTCTTTTTTTTTAAAAAAAAGCCCTTTAAAAGGGGTTGCTCTCTAAAAGTTTCATAAGATGACGAATGAAATAATGCTGTTTCTCTGTCATTTCCCCTGGTCAAGCTGCTCTTGGCATATGAGTGTATGATTCAGCCCTCTGCAAATTAGATAATCTAGCTGTCAGGAACGGGAAGCTTCTGAGTAAAGAAAACAGCGTAATTACTGGTTTTGTCTGAAAAAAACAGAGAACAAAAAAGTTTCCACTGTCCAGAGATCTTGCTGAGACCTGTGAAATGAATCCCCCTTTCTACGTTAGAAAAAACAGCAAGGGGGGAGAAGTACCAGGTAGTCCTTGGGGAACCGGGAGAGAGAAAAAGGTGATAAAATCACTTGTATAAATCAACAAAAAAAAGAACAAGCAATATTTTTTGGGAAAAAGATCTTTGTGTCCAATTTTGTGAAAACAAATCTTTGGTAGGAGCAACCCCTTTAATTTCCCTTTTTAAACATTTTTTATTTTAAAAGAATTTTATTTTTTAAATCAGCCTGTTAGCACCTTCTCCCCCCCCCAAAAAAAATTATAATAAAAAAAGATAATAATTGGATAATTTTGATCAGTTGATAATTTGATATCAGTTGATAATTTTGATCTGTTTCCGCAAAATTTCATCATCTAGTATGCCCCCCCAAAAAATTTTGTTACAAAACCTAGACAGTAAAAAACCCAGTCACCCCCTATTAGACCCCCCACGTTTTTTTGCGCTGCGAAAACGCCTTAAATATGTGTCACAGTGTGCACGTTTTTGGAGTATTTGTGTGCAAATACGTCTCCTTTTCTTCCTATGGGGTTTATGTAAAAAAAAACCCAAAATAATTGACGGGCCTTTAGATTTTGGCATAATTACTTCTGTAATACAAGGCGCAAATATGCTTGTGAAATAAGCATTGTGTGAATGACAGCACGTATTCACAAATTTTAAAAACATATTTAATTGTTTGACTTTTTTAGAGTGTATTTACGTGCGCAAATACACGTCAAAATAAGCCGTCAAAATAAGCCGTGTGAACGTACCCTAAGTATTCTTTTCGCTCCGACACAGCAAAGGCCAAACCACATTCTATAGCAAATAGTTACGTCTGTACGAATTATCACAACAAAAGCGTAACCAAGCTGGGAGATTAAGCCAAGCTTTTTTTTTTTTTTAACATATATTTTATTAGGTGACCATCAAAACATAAATTGATATACAAAGAAACAAAAGTACAATATTTTGTAGCAATAGTTACAAATGGCACCAATTTTTAACAAAAAGATACATATTTCCCCTCATATCATGAATAGCCCACACTTAAACCGTATCAATATATATAAAATTTACGATGTATCGGAATTTCTAATTTAGCTTAAACCCGTTCTGCTAATTTGCTACTCTCAATTTGATACTAAATTTTGGGAAAAACATATAAATGAAGTGCAAACATATTAAACTGTTTTACTCTAAGGCTTTTCTTTGGATTTTGAAGAACGGTTTGTGGGGTTAGAAAGCAGAAAATTCACGGGAAATAAACACAAAAATCAAAAAAAATATAAAAAACAACTAAAATTAAAGCGCCTTTCCCCCCAATTTTTTTTTACAATAGTTTTAAAACCCAACTTTAGGGGGAAGGGGGGAAAAGGGGGGGAAGGAGGGGGGGGGAAAAAGGAGGGGAAAAAGATCCTCACTAATAATATAGCTTTATCATACATTTTTTTCTGCTCACTTTTCTAGGAAATGGAAACCCGGGTTTTTGTTTGGGCATTTAAACCCAGTTTGGTGGGTTTTGGGGTTTTTTAAAGGCTTCCCAGCGCCCCCCCTTAACTTCCCTTGGGTTTCAAACCCCTTTTCTAAAATTTTTTTTGGCATTTTATTTTATTTCGCTCGGTGTTTAGAAAACTTTCCGGGATATACCCTCCATTTTCAAAAAAGCTTTTTGCCTCGACTCCCTTGTAACGTTCGGTAAAAAAATTTTGGGTTTCAGCCATCGGGGTTTTCCTTAGTCGGGTTATTACCATACTAATTGTTGGGTCCCTTGGGCCCCAAACCACTTGGTCACCCAACACGCTTGGCCACAAGCAAAATTTAAATATGTATAAATTGCTTTTTAAATTAAATTTTCCCTTTCGCTGTTCCCCCGATAAAAGGTAACCCCCCCGTTTTTGACCAGAAAGCAGGAAAACTATTGGTGAAATATAAAAATTTTCCCTTTCCCCAACAAGGATGCTAAAATATCTTTTCCTCATACCAAAATTTACTTTGGGACATGTCCGGGGGCCTTGAAAAAAATTTTCCCCCTTGGTTCGTTGCATTTTGGGAAAGAATTGACCCAAAGGGAAAAATCCCCCCCGGGGGGGGGGATGCCAAATTACATATATTGCTGCATGGCCCATTTTTAAAAAAGTTTCCCCCCAAAGCTTCGCTAATACATGTTTTCTTTATTGACCCCAAACCCCCAAATTTAAATGCCCCATTTCCCACACCCTCTTTCCCCCCCCAACGACTCCCCCCTCAAAAAACCCATCCCAGGGGAAATTTTTAATGAATTTTGTCTTTTCCAAAAATCCCAATAAATCTAAAAAATTGATTTTTTTCGGGGGCCCTGTTCCCTTTTTAAGTAATCAAATTTTTTTTACCCCTTTCTTGCTTTATGTCCTTCCCCCTGGTGTTACAAAAGGATTTTTTTCTGTAAATTTTTGAAAATTTCTGGGATTTTGGAAACCCCCAAAAATTCTTTTTTTAAAATTTCCTCAAATGATTTTTCTATTTTTCTTTTGGATGAAAAAAACTGTGCTAATGTTTTTTCCTTTTGTGATCCAAAAAAATAAAACACTTATGTTTTTTCCCATGGAAATTCTCTATGAATCCCAAAGGGCAGTATTTGGATATTGGGTGTGCCAAACCCAAAACGCTTTTTTAAATCTCTACCAGGTAGCTTTGGAAATCTCTAAGTAGTACTGGGGTGTTTCCCCCATATCGTTTGTGTTTTTTGGGCTTTTATGAAAAGGGGCCCTGGTCATTTTTTTCCCCTGCAAAACTTTTTTTTAAAGGCCCAATCGGGAATAGAATTTTTGTTTTTTGGATCCGTCAAAAATGTGTTAGTTAAGAAACGCAAAAATTGTAACTCCCTAAATTGGGATGATTAAATCCCACCTCCCCCCTTTGGGCTTGTAATTTCGCCGGGCTATTCGGGGGTTTTTTTTCCCCTCCAAAAAAGTGAGATATCATCTTTTTAAAAAGCTTTACATATTGTGTCTGATTAAATTTGGTTTGGTCGTGGGGGGTTTTTAGGAGAGTGGAAAAATTTTAAACCATTTTAAACAAATTTTGAACTCCCCTTTAAAAGGGGATAGAGGAAAATTTCCTCCCATCCGGAGCTCTTTTTTCGATTTTTTCAAATAGTGGCTAAATGGGTTCAATTGATATATTTGAACCCGGGGTTATCCCCTTTTTTAATCCCTAAATATTTGAGGGAAACTTTTGTTACTCTTTTCCCCGAAGCTTTGAATTGGGGAAATTCCCTTTGGATGATTCCTTTTCCCAAACCCATAATAGTTCACTTTTATCTCTTTGATGTGGTACCCAGAAAAGGACCCGAAGGGGCCCCCAGAAGATCAAGTATTTTTTGAAAAATGCATTTCGGGGAACTCATGAAGAAAAGGAAAACACCCACAAAGGCCTTTAAATTTTTTGGTTCCCTCTAAACCTATGGGGAAAAAAATTTTTCCCTTATATATCTCGGGGCATGTTCCAGAGTTTTTAAAAAGGGGGGTTTCCAGTGGTTTTAAAAATTTTAAGAGGGAAGGGTGACAAAGGGCACCCCTGCCTTGTTCCCTTTAAATTTAAAAAGTGTTTCCCACCCGAACCCTGGGGTATAAACCGCGCTCTAGGGTTTTCTAAATTTTAAGGGAAGAAAGGGGAAATTTTGAAATCTCCCCGTTTAAGCCGAAATTATCTAGCACCCCTCCCCAGCCATTTTCCTTTTTTCAATAAACAAAAGCTTTTTCTTGGGTTTTTAAAGACACTAAGGCTTTTGGCCAATTTTGATTCTCTTGCGTTAATTAAAGTGTTTTCCCTTGCTCCTATTACCCTTTTTAATTTTTTTACCGCTCCCTCCCCCTTTTTTAAAACCCCCTGAATATTTTGATTTTGGCCTGGCAGAATTTGTGCCCCAAACTATCAGCCATGATTTTGGGATATGATTTTTTTAAATCTTGATTGATAAGTTTAGATGGGGCTAAAAAAATGTCTTAGTTAAAAACCCTCCCAGTCTTAGGAACACTTTTATATTAAACCAAAATTTGGGCCTTTAAATTGGGGACATTCCCCCCCCCTCCAAAAGAAACCGAGGGAAAAAAAAAGCACCCAAAAATTTGAGGAAAAAGCTCTTTTAAAAGGGGTCTTTTAAAACCTGCAGGGATCCATCAGGACCCGGAAAACTTTTCCATTTCCCAAAGGGCTTTATTGTTGCCTTTTAACCCTTCCCCGGGGTTATTTGGGCATTCAAATACACCTTTTTTGCTCCCTTTTGTTTTTTTTTGATTAGTTGCATCGACCCAAAAAATCCGCCCCCTTTTTCGCTGGGGGGGTTTTTTCTTTGTCCCCGATATTTGGTTTCTATTTAAAAAGTTTGGAAGGAAAAGTTAATTTTCCCCGGGGTTTTTTTATAACCTTTTCCCCCAAAGGTTTTTAAGGATGTTTATACCCCCCCTGCTTTTCCCTTTCGGTACAAAATTTTTGCCACTTTTGCCCGTTTGGGTTTCCAAAACCAAATAGCCGGGCCCCAAATTTTTTTTTTCTAATTTAAACGGCTCTTTTTGCCCACCCCAGAGGTTCCCAAAAAAACCCCCTTTGCCTTTTGCCCCTTTCGTTTTATTTTGGGGGAGGGATCTTCCGGGGAAAGATGTGTATCGTTGAAAGGGGTTTGCTGAATTTTTATATTATTTTTTTGGTTTGTGTTTTTTTTTGGTGGAAAAAAGGTTTTGGGTTTGTTTCCCCCTCAACACTGCTTTGGAAGTTTTTCCCCCAATTTAATTGCGGTTGCCCACGGTGCTCTGAAATTTGCGGCATCAAATTTTGAGCCCCCGCCACGTAAAACATGTCCCCAAAAAGCCTCCTTCCCCGCTAGGGCCGGGGGGGGGAAAGCGCCAGAAAAAAATCGGGTCCCTTTTTTGTATGGGGGCGTGGCCGATATAATAAAGGGCGCCCTTTCTTTGCCTAAAGGCCCTTTTATTAGGTTTTTTGTGTTTTTTAAGTTTTTCTATGCGGGGGTCCCTGAAATGAAGGGGCATTGAAAAAAAAAAGTGTATTCCCTACTATCAGGATGAGTCAACCTCCAAAATTCTTGGGGACCGGTAAAGTCGACAAATTTCTGTAAGCCTGCATCATTTGGCAATGGGCTGAGTGGTTAAGTTCGTCTGCGGTCTTCCTCGGGCCTTATCACAGCATTGAGATCTCCTTCCACTAAAACCTTGGGGGACTGGTTGGTGACTACCTGTGTGCCTAAATTTCGGAAAAACTCTGTATTATCTTTATTGGGCCCATAGATGTTATAAATACATATTTCCCCGATTGGGCTCTCTAAATGTACCTTGACCCATCTCCCTTCCGAATCAGCTTCCGATGAAATGACCTTATATGCCAGGGATTTTCGCAAAAGAATCAGCAATCCATTTTTTTTGTGGACTGCCGATGCACCGTAATTCTCACCCACCCAGAACCTTTTCATCCTGTGAAAATCTTTAGTGGGAAGATGAGTTTCCTGTAATAGTGCAACATCAGGTTTCATTTTACCCAAATGCCTTAGAACCATAGATCTTTTTTGCGGAGACAGTAAACCTTTCACGTTCCATGAAATAATCTTCATATCTTATTTAAATTTGTGCTAGTAGGGGCATAAATGCAGTTACGCCTTCCCCATTCCCTCGTCCCCCCACCCCCACCCCACACCCCCTCCCAACACAGACACCCACTCTTGCATGAACTTCTAGAAAGATCAGTAAACCTGTGTGAAAAAAACTTTAAACATAAACTTATGTAGTCTCGCATTCCCCCTCCATCTCCTTTTACCCTTTTGTGTCATGGACTTCTCTTTTTTCTGAGGCTTTTGTACTCAGTACATCGTCAATGAATATGCACAAACACATCAACAGGAGGGTCAAATTAGGGACCATTGGCATAGATTGAATATCTTACTTTCTGCACGAACAACCTATCTTAGAACGAATCAACATTGCCTCAAGTCTTGTTCCTTGCTTCACGTGGAGTCTGGGGTGGTCTTTGCTCCTTGGGGTTCGAATGTTGTTGAGGCTAACCACTGGATGATGAATGCATGTGAACGTCAACTACAGAGCGTCTATTTGACGATTCATTTTCAGTCACTAGCACCTCCTTTAAGAGATGCTGCAGCTCTTCTTCCGTCTTCTGGACTGTGGTGGAAGGACTGGGTAGATCCATCTGGGAGTACCACTCTCTAGCGTAGAAGGGTACTGCAATTGGGATTTTATTTTTTTTCTGTATAGAGCGGAGCACAAACTGCTTAAAGCTTTCCTTTTGCGGGATACATCAACAGAATAATCATTAAAAATGAGAATATTTGACCCGTCAAACTTAAGAGGGTTTTGCCGCTTCTTGAAGTTTCTCAAAATATTTTCTTTGTCGCTGTAATCCAGGTATTTGGCAATCACTTGTCTTGGAATTTGAGAGCGTTTAGCTGCAGCAGTTGACTTTTTTGGGTTCTCTGGGCCCACCCTGTGCGCTCTCTCGACTTTGCATATTGTATCCAGATTGAGTGCAGCGGGTAATTCTGATTCGCATATTTTCTTTAGTTGACTGGGTGGTATTTTTTCCGGTAACCCTATTACTCGCAGGTTGTTTCTGCGCGATCGATTTTCCAAATCTTCTAGTTTATTGGATACTCGCTTATTGGTTTCTGTTAACTCACTTATTCGTGTGTGTAAGTCAGAGAGTTCGTCCTCTGTAATGGACAGCCTTTGCTCCATTTCCTCCTGTCTTTCCCCTTGCCTGGTAACCTCCGTTTGTAACGATTGCATGGTAGCCAGTAATTCAGTAGTAATTGTTTCCTGCAGAACTGGCAGTATTTTCTTGGCTACAGCTGTAGCTAGTTTTTTATAGTTGACTTTAATTTGAGAGGGGATATTAGTTTGCTCTTGAGACTCCTCATCGGATGTTTCCACCTCCTCCTGCTCTGACTCCATTTTGCCTGGTGCTCCTTTGTCTTTGCGTGTTATGGGCGCCATTTGGTAGATTTTGTCTTTTGTGTGTAGGGGCCTTTAGGTGATTGCTGGCAGATTGATAACAGAAAGTCCCCAGACAGAGCAAATAAGGCGGGCTAGATAAGCAGATTGTGTTTTCAATATAAGGAGAACTCAGGTATAATTGAGCTAGTGTCGAGTTCCACATAAGATCTCCCACCCTTGCCTGTAATCCTGGCGGTATCAGCCCGTTATTGCTGCAGTGTAGCACAGTAGTCTCACGTGGGACAAAGGCTCATACTATGTCTATGGTCTGTTGTGTGATGATGAAAGACTTTCTTATCAGATCAGCCTGCATCTAATTAGCTGGACAGATAGTGAATATCTTATGCACAGTTCTCACACTGTCCTCGTGTCTACTGATGTGCCGGTTGTGACACCCTGGTGATAGGACTGTCCAGGTTAGACTCCTACTAATTGCTTCAGGAATAAAGCAGTGTAGTTTATTTTATGAGGCTCACTTTGCCTTCTTTGCGCCTTTTCTAACCTGAGAGTGCAGCGCTTCTAGGGTACCGTGGCTCCAGCTCCGCTCACCTCTGCTGCTGCATGCCTCCTCTCCCCTTCCGACTGTGATTGTGAGTAGCGGGAGAGTGAACGCACCGGTCCGTGGCGTGTAAGATCGCCGGAGCTTCTGAAGGCTCGGGGGGCTGCGCCCTACCTTCCGTCCCGTGAAGGCGTGCTGTGTCCCTTCCAGCCAGCTAGTTGTTGACCGGACACCTTGCCTCCGCTTTGTGCCGCTGGCTCTGCGTCTCCCGCTCCCGGCCACTACACGCGGCGGGTAAGATGGCGCGTCTCTCCCTGCTCGCAGGTATCGGCGAGTGCGTGTGACTCGCGGCCCGGTCCTCTGCCGTCCACTGGGCTCACCGGCTGCTCTGCTCCTTCTCCGCTGCTTCCACACTCTCCTCTTCTGTCTCCTGTCGATGTGAGTGCTGGCAATGTGCAGGTAGTTTGGCGATGTCTGTGGAGCGCACGGCTTGTGCTCCTACATCGTCAGCGCCGGAACCGGAAGTCCTTAAGCCAAGCTTTAAAGTAGAAATCATAACGAACATCAAAATCTAAACACATACAAAATTGGTACTTCAACCACGAAAGATACAGGTCTGGAGTTGCAAAGTGGAGAGGGCACTAAATATAGCAGACATACTGAGTGAATAACCAGACTAATACGTATGCCTATTGTATACAAAGTGCCATGAAATACATACAAAATACTTACATACCTACTGATGCAGCGGGACCAAAAAGATAGTTATTCTGTCAAGTGGAGAGATGTGGATGACAGATGTAGCTAATGCCATAAAGAGGAAAGGGAAAATAAGGTTGAAGAGGTGTACTTACCTGCAAACGACCCAAAGTACCTGTCAAACAGGATGAAAGATACCAGGAAGTATATAAAAAGGTTGCATAATTTCCTTAATTTGTGCAGAGGAATAAAAGGTTTTGATAGATTTTTCCCATTTTTAAAAAAAATTAGGAGATTGTGAGTCCTTCGTTTTAATAGTATCTAACTTATCCATCTCCATATGGTGCTTGACTATTTGAACCACCATTTCTTGAATTGTCGGAGTGTTTGGGTCAAGCCATTTTGAGAGGAAACAGCATTTAGTAGATAATAAAAATATATGTGAAATTGGGCGGTTTACATATTGGTTTGGGATATTATGAAATAGAATTTGAGATGGGTCTACTGTAAACTCAAGTTGAAATAAAATTTAGAATTAAGTAGCATTACTAGATTTTCCCAAAATTTGATAGTGTCCTTACATGTTCAGATGCAATGTACAAGGTCGGTGCGGGGCATGTTGCATTTAGGGCATGCAGTTATCCTATTTGGATTGTTGGGATGAGGAGGGATATTAAATCTGTAGATTGCTGAATGTGCTATTCTAAAGTACGCATCCTTCCATTTTTTGTTGATAATATATTTATTGATGGCATTCCACCTTGTAGAATTTTCTATGAGATATTCTGAGCAGGATAGATTTTCTCCCACTGATTAAGAGAAGACAATCTTCCCCTGTTCCTCCTAAGACTGGCATATAGTGTTGATAGGCAATGAGATGATGTGGAAGAAGGACCTAGGTTATCATCAAATTTATTGTTTGAGGTGGTTTGGGGTGCTAATCCTGCTTTTAAGAAATAATTAGATCTGGGAGAAGGCTAAGAAATGAGATGAGGGCAGTTCATATATTTCAGATATTTCAGAGAACGATTATAAATTTTGTTGTCTACTATCTAGAAGTTGAAATATGTTTATAATACCCTTCTCTTTCCAAGTTTTGAATTATGAGCTATTGTATCAAGACCAGCTTGAAACTCTGGATGACCGTCAAGGGTAAGATATCTGCTGGATTGATAGAGCAAAGATAATAAAATTGTGGTTGCTTCCCACGCACCTATCGTATCCCGCAGCATAAGACTATGCTTTGCCACCTTAGGGAGAGAAGAGTATCTAACATGCAAGAGATTTGGAAGTGCCCCTGAGGAAGCTAGTGCTGATTCAATAGATAAATTAAAATACCTCAAGGTTTGCTTAATCCAGTCTGTACTATGACGCAATAGGCTAGTTAAGTTATAAATCCTCAGGTCCGGAAGGTTCATTCACCCCTCATCCCTCTCCAGCAGCAGCTTGGCTAAAGCAATTCTTGGGCGCCTTTTGTTCCATAAAAAGGAGGAGAAGGAAGAGTAGAGATTGGTAATGAGCAGTTTTGGAAATGTCATAATTTTAAGAAATAATTTTAAGAAAGTGACATTTCGCTAACGGGAGAGATAGAGATAGATCCATCTGTCCAATTCTTTAGCAATTTTGAGAAACAAAGGGGGATAATTAAACTGATAAATTGATTCTGGGGTTTTGCCAATGTGAATGTCTAAATATTAAATCGAGGTTTTGGCTACCGAAATGGGTAAGGTTTGCAGTGTAGATTGAGTCAGAGTTAGGGGGTGAAAAGGTCCAGAAGTTCTGACTTCGAGACATTAACCCTAAAACCTGAATAGTGGTAAAAATCATGTATCAAGTTCAGAACTATGGGGACTTCGGTCAAGAGGTGGAAAAGATAAACAAGTAAGTCATCGGTGAATAAAGATATCTTCACCTTGAAAGTGCCTGTATTTATGCCCAATAGATTTGGATTACATTCAAGGGCTTTGGACAAAGGTTCTATGGCTAGGTTAAACAATAAGAGGGATAGTGGGCATCATTGGCGCGTACCTCGTTTCAGGGGAAATGGTCTAGACAAGATACCTGGGGTACAGATTTGTGTCGATGGAATGGAATATAAAGAGGAAACATAAGATCTGAAGGGGCCATGTATACCAAATTTATCCAGTACCTCATCCAAACATCTCCAGCTGACCCTGTCAAACGCCTTCTCTGCGTCTATTTACAGGACAGCTGTAGACTGGTGAGCCTCCAGACGGCATTTCATTTAATCCAATACGGAGATGATCTTACGAATATTAGAAACCACCACTCTGCCCTTTACCAAATCTGTTGGGAGTCAATTAATTGGGGGAGAAAAAATGCTAGCCTGTCTGCAAGGATCTTAGATATTATTTTAAGATCAACATTAATTAAAGAAATAGTTCTGCACGATGAGGAAAGGGATATATCCTTTCCAGGTTTTGGCAGTACTTTTATATGGGCTGTGTTTATGTGTTTTGGTATAGGTCTCTCATTCAAGAATAAATTAGAAACTTCGGTTAATAGTGATTCTAGTGATTAAGAATTTTATAAATCTAGCCTGTGAACCCGTCTGGCTCTGGTGCCTTGTTATTACCGAGATTCTTGATTGCACAAGTTATTTCTTCTAAGGATATGGGCTTATTTAATAGATCTCTATCTCCCTTGGACAAAGTAGGAAGTGTGAGATTATTGAGCCAAGTAGAGGGGTTATTAACTTCAGGCGTATCTGGTATAAAACTCTCGGAGGATGTTATTTATAGCGGTACCAGAATAATGATTTTTCCATTCCTTATCTTTAAGAGTATAAATATTAGCGTTGGAATGGCGACCTTTAGTGAAATTGGCCAATAACCTTTCTGCTTTGTTGCCAAACTTAATTAATTTGGCATTAAGATTAGGTCGCTTAGATGTCTCCTTATTACTATTATTATTTATTTTAAAGTGTCATTGATTCCATGCCGCTGTACATTCGAGGGGGGTTACATACATAACATATGTCAAACGAATACAATGATAATGCTGATTGATTTACAATTGGTACAACAGAGGGAGAGAGGACCCTGCACACGAGGGCTTACAATCTACAAGGAGGAGGGAAGAGACAAAAGGTGGAGGGCAGACATGTTTGTGGGGTAGTACTGTGGCAACAGGGTTATTGTAGGTTATAAGCAATCCTGAAAAAATGGGTTTTCAGGTTTCTTTTGAACCCAGTGAAGGTGGAGGAGAGTCTGATGTGTTGGGGCAGTGAGTTCCAGAGAATGGGAGAAGCACGGGAGAAGTCTTGGAGACGGTTATGTGAGGAACTGATAAGGAGAGAACAGATGAGAAGGTCCTGTGAGGAGCGGAAATGACGTGAGGGGAGATATCTGGAGATTAGGGCAGAGATATATGGAGGGGAGAGGTTGTGGAGAGCTTTGGAGGTTATGGTTAATAACTTGAAATGAATTAGCTGGGCAATGGGAAGCCAGTGAAGGGATTGGCAGAGGAGTAGCGAGGAGAGAGGTGGATAAGACGGGCAGCAGAGTTGAGAATGATTTGAAGGGGAGCAAGAGTGTTAGATGGGAGGCCACAAAGCAGGATGTTGCAGTAGTCTAGGCGGGAGATGACAAGGGCGTGGATGAGCATTTTTGTATAGGAATGAGCGGATGCAAGAGATATTTTTCAGGTGGAGGCGGCAGGCAGAGGTGAGGGCTTGGATGTGAGGTCTGAAAGACAGAGAGGAGTCGATAATTACCTGAAGGCAGCGGACTTGCGGAACAGGTGAGAGTGTACAGCCGTTGACTGAGATAGAGAGGTCCGGCGGAGAGAGTGGGACGGTGGAAAGATGATGAATTCTGTTTTCTCCACGTTTAGTTTTAGGAGACGGGAGGAGAAAAAGGAGGATATGGATGATAGGTAGTCTGGAATCCGGGAGAGAAGAGAGGTAAGATCTGGGCCGGAGATGTAGAGTTGTGTGTCATCAGCACATAGATGGTAGTGAAGGCCATGTGAACCTATGAGCTGACCAAGGCCAAGAGTGTAAAGAGGAAGAGTAGTGGACCCAGGACTGACTCCTGGGGGACACCGACAGAGAGAGGCCAGGAGGAGGAGGTGGAGCGAGAATGAGAGTTGCTGAATGTCCGATCAGTGAGGTATGAGGAGATCCTGGAAAGAGCCAAGTCTGTGATGCCAAGGGAGGAGAGGATTTGTAGCAGGAGGGTATGTTTGACAGTAATGGCGTAAGGCTTTAGCAGTAGCTAGGTCATTGGTGACTTTGGTTAGGGCGGATTCGGTAGAGTGGTGGGGTCGGAAGCCAGATTGTAGTTGGTCAAGAAGAGAGTTAGAGGAGAGGTGGGAGGACAGTTGAAGACAGACATGCTGCTCGAGGAGTTTGGAAGCAAAAGGGAGCAGTGAGATGGGGCGATAGTTGGGCAGAGAGGAAGGATCAAAGGTTGTTTTTTTAAGGATGGGAGTGATATTAGCATGTTTAAAGGAGGAAGGGACGATGCCAGAGGTTAGCGATAGATTGAAAAGGTGGGTGAGGGCTGGGATGATACAGCACTAAGATCTGGGATGAGTTGGGGTGGCAATGGACCAAGATTACAGGTAGTGAGGTTGGATTTGAACAATAGAGAAGAAAGATTTTCATGAGTAGGAGAGGGGAAGCAAGTTAAGGGCAGTTATAGCGGTGGGTGGTGGGGACTGCGGGCTGAAGCTTTCTCTGATGTGGTTGATCTTCTGAAGGAAGTGAATGGCAAAGTCCTCTGCTGAAAGGAGAGATGGGGAAGGAAGTGCTGGTGGACGGAAAAGAGAGTTAAAGGTGTTGAATAGTTGTCTGGGGTTGTGAGACAGAGAGAATATGAGTGTGGTAAAGTAATCCTGTTTTTCTGAGGTGAGTGCAGATTTAAATGTGTGGTGATTATTTGTAAGTGGCAAAGTCATTGGTGGAACGTGTTTTCTTCCAGCAGCGCTCTGCAATTCTGGAAGCTCACCTCAGCTGTTTGGTGGAGTCTGTGTGCCAGGGTTGCCGGTTGATTTTGCAGGTTTTATTGTGTGTGAGAGGAACTACTGAGTCAAGGCTGGTGGCGATTGTGTGGTTGTAGAAGGTGGTGGCTGCGTCTGGGTCATTAAGTGAGGATATGGTAAAGAGAGGTGTAAGAGAGTCAGAGAGAGTACGAGGGTTGAGGTTTTGTAGGTTTCGGTGGGGGGGTACTTGGGGTGTGCCAGGAGGTGCAGGTGGGGGGGGAGATGGTGGAGAAGGTAAACAGATTGTGGTCAGATATGGGGTGGGAGGAGTTAGAGAAGTCAGATCGGGGGCAGAGGCGGGTGAAAATGAGGTCCAGTGTGTGTCCGTCTTTGTGAGTAGCTCCAGACGTCCACTGGGAGAGGCAGAAGGAAGAACAGAGTGAAAGGAGTTTGTTGGAAGCATAGTGGGGGGTGTGGATTGGGATGTTGAAGTCTCCCATGATAACAGTAGTGATGTCAGTGGAAAGAAAATGGACAAGACATGAAACAAAGTGGTCAAGGAAGACAGTGGCAGGGCCTGGCGGTCAGTAGACAACAGCCACTTGGAGGATGGAGGGGCGTAGATGCAGTCAGAGTTCACCTCATAGGAGGATAGTGTGAGGGAAGGCAGAGGTGGAGTGGGTCCAAAGGAACAAGTGTCAGACAGGAGGAGACCAACACCTCCGCCATGCTTGTTACCATGGCGAGGGGTGTAGGTAAGTTGGAGGCCACCAAAAGAGAGCGCGGCAGGGGAGGCTGTGTCAGAGGGTGTGAGCCAGGTTTCAGTCAGACCAAGGAAGAGTAAGTTATGTGAGATGAACAAGTCATGTATGTAGGACAGTTTATTGCATACAGACCTTGCATTCCAGAGAGGTCCAGGGACAGGGATCAGGGGAACAGGGGTAAGAGGGATGTGCTTCAGATTGAAGGGGTTGAGGGAATTTGTAGTGGTGTATCTGTTAGAAAAGGCAGAGATGATAGTGGGAATGTGCTGAGGGGTCCCTGGGTTAGGGGATATGTCCCCAGAAGCCAGTAGGATCAGAGAGAGGGTGAGCAGGATAGACTGTAGTTTGGCAGGGTTTGTTTGGTGCAGAAGGCATTAACAGTGGGAAAGAGTTTGGTGGCAGCAGATAGGTGAGAGGGTAGAATGCATGGAGAGATGTAGAGGTCATTGTCCAGCGAGGGTGTTTGGGGATAGGCAATTAGTTTAAGGAGAGTGGAGATTGAGATAATGGCGGAAAAGAAAAGCATAGTGAGAGAGAGGTTAGCAAGCTTTTAGTGGAAGAGAATGAGTAGCTGTTACCTTGCAATCCTTGTTCAATCCTGGTCAAATTCTGGTACTAATTCACACGGGGCCACAGTGACCAAGGGCCAGAAGTGAGAGAGAATAAATACTAAGTTACATCATAATCAGAACAATCAGATGTGAACAAGAAGTGGGAGGGGTCAGGTTACCTAATTAGCAAAAAATAAGCCGAGTACCGAGGGCAGGTTTAATGGAATACAGCGAAGTGACGGACAAAGAACACAACTCCAACACCGGCTCAACAACGGTTTGTTTTACTGAACTTTCTGGAACAAGATAGTGAACAGATCCCCTAAACACAGATATACAAATACGTATCTTGGGCCCCTGTGCTGCACAGCGCACCACCAGGAGTGTACTCTCTGGATGCCTGGTAACTTTACCTAACCATGGGGTTCAGAAAGGCCGATAACCCCTTACCTTTTAATCCCGTAAGCACCAACGGGAACAATTGTGTGTGGTGGCGGTTGCAGGCACCGGCGGTACAGCACAGTAGCTTACAACTTAAATGAATCTACCCGTTTCCCTCCCAAAGGCACATGTGACACAAAACATTCTCTCACAGGTGAACCGATTCAACGTGTATAACGGTGTGTTAGCAAACTCTTTTCCAAGTCCTGAACAGGAAGGTGTAATTGGGTAACCCTCCTTTGGCCTGTAACTGAACCTAACCTAACTAAACTAGTAGCAGGCCTTCCCACAGTTCTGAGCTTGTTGGAGTGCACGCATCCACTGAGGTACCTTAAAGATGGCCGGCAATTCCTGTCCTCAGATGCAGATCCTTGTGGATGAAGTGGATGATCTGGCTGCAGACGGTCCTCTCTAACTCGGCAGCTTGTCCTATTTGTCCCGGCTCTCATTCGGGGAACGACGTCTGTGTAGGCAGTCAGGCTCTCCTAAGTCTCTGGACACTCTCAGTTCCAAGCCTGGCAGGTTCTTGGAAAGCTGGATAATTTTCTGGCTCTGCTCCTGTGTCCTGCTGCTTTCTCTCTCAGTCTTTCAGAAATTCTCCCAAAATGTCCGATGCATTGTGAGTGTTTTAACATGTGCCTCATTTGCATATCTCAGAAACCATAAATAGTGGCATCTTGTGGCCAAACGGCAGAATACAATTAAATATTTCACAATTGTCATACATAGGACTTTACTTAGTGAACATAATGTGGTTGGTCCACTATCCCACATACCACCCCACTAGAAGTTGGCGTCCTCGACAACCCTCCCCACACAAACTTGTCTTGCACATAGAGCTGGGGGGGGAGGGGGGAACATCAGCGTTGGATCTGTGCATCTTATGTGGGGCTATAGGCTCAGGAGTTTCAGGCACATCTCCTGGGGAAGGAGTTGTTGGCTGCTCCATTCTCTCCCTGGGTGGCAAGATTGTCACAGCTGGAACCTCATTTGACACCGGCAATGGGACAGCCCACCGTTCCTCAACTAAGGGAGGCTGCTGGACAGGGGTAGGTACTTTTGGCGTAGTTTCGGGCACTTCAAAATCACAGCGCCTCAACATATTTCTGTGCAGATTTCATGATGGGCTCCTTGTCCCTATCGGCTCTACCTCATAGACTGGGATGGCAGGGTCCACCCTTCTATTGATCACATATGGGACCACCTCCCATCCAACTTCCCAGTTGGCCTCTTAGCCCTGACCATGACCCAATCACCTGGGGCAAAACTGTCTCTCTGCATGGGCCGCGGGTTAGGATGCACCGCTTGTTTCAGAAGCTCTCCTACAACCTTGTGCACCATCCGCAGTCAGCGGCGGTGTTCCTGGGCCCAGGCCGTGGTACTGGTCGGTGGTGGTTCTGTCAGACTGGGCATGTGGAGATCCTCAATCCCTCGACCTAGTCTCCCGAACATCAACATGTGTGGGGAGTAACCCGTGGTACTGTGCAACCTATTGTTGTATGAAAAAACTTTGAGATTCTCGGTTCACATATTTTGATCAAAAGATGTTTAAGCTGCCAACGACTTTCAACGTGATCTCAAATCGGGCAGTCCTATACTATCTTTACCTCTCAATAGAGCCAATTCCAGGCCTCTCACTGGGTCAACCGACCTCCATTATACAGAGAGAAAAAATTAAAAAACACACCAAACTGCAAGCTGCACTTCTTATGACAGCCTGTGAAAGTGGGGGGTGCAGAAAACCAAAATGGAGGCACCCTTCCTCCCCATATAGGTTAAAATCAATATACACAAATATAACGTATGGTTCTGCACAAAAACATTTCTGAAAAAACATATGTAAACCTGGGTGCCACCGGCAGGGCTGCGGCACACACATATATATATATTATAATATATATATATATATATATTTATATATATATATATATATATATACACATGCACACCACTGCCAGCGGCACACTACTGCAAAAAAGGGCAATACATTACGTGGAAATCCCTAAAAAACGCATTTATGCTATCTATCATACATGAAAAAACTTTGAGATTCTCGGTTCACCCAGTGAGAGGCCTGTAATTGGCTCTATTGAGAGGTAAAGATAGTATAGGACTGCCCGATTTGCGATCACGTTGAAAGCTTGAAAGCCGTGAGCAGCTTAAACATCTTTTGATCAAAATATGTGAACTGAGAATCTCAAAGTTTTTTCATGTATGATAGATAGCATAAATGCTTCTTTAGGGATTTCCACGTAATGTATTGCCCTATTGTTGTAGGCCCACATCAGCTCAGGCAGGTACTCAGGCCACCTAGCCTTCTGGCTGTCTTCTAAAGTCCACAGCAGCTGGATAAGGGGGTGTTTAAACCGCTCACAAGCTCCGTTCCCCTGCGGATGATACGGGGTAGTACGGGAACGCTCAATCCCATACAACTGGTACAGTTCGCTCATTATAGCCCCTTGGAAAACATGCCCCTGGTCAGAATGTATCCTCTGTGGGCACCCAAACACTGTATAAAGTGCTTGCAGACCGCTTCAGCAGCAGACTCTGCAGTCTGATCCCTAGTGGGTACAGCCACAGCATACTTAGTGAAATGATCTGTCATGACCAAACAGTACGAATGCCCAGAGGTAGAGTACCCAATCTGTACATAGTCAATCATCAAGAGCTTTAGGGGTGCAGATGTGCAGATGGTCTGAATGGGAGCCCGCTGTTCAGTGCTCTTACTTAACCCACAGGTACGACACTTGAGGCAAGCTTCAGACACCATGCTTAACAAGTCAGGGCAGTACACCAGTCGTTGAAGCCACTAATAAGTTTTGTCACTCCCAAAATGGGCGCCTTTCTCATGAGCTTCCCGAGCAGCCTCTGGTCCCAATGACATGGAGATAACAATCTGTTGTTGGTGCTGCAACTCTGATTGTAAGTAGATGGTCCGGCACAGGAGACCCTGGCAAACACTCAGCTTATCCCACTGCCTCAATAGCTTTTGCCTCTCCTGAGTCAGCTGGGCCTGCTCTTCTGGCCGGGGCCAGACCCGAGACCGGACCCACCCCTTCACTTTCCGCAGATCTGGGCAACCATCTAGGACCCTCTGCCAACTAGCAACTGTCTTTCCCAACACCATGGGCATACCAGACGCCACCCCACTTGAGTGTGCCACGTCCTGGAATGCAGGGAACTGGCCAAAGTCGGGCATTTCAGTGTCCTCTAACTCCTCGTCAACACTGCGGGATGGTAGCCTGACTGGAACCCGAGAGAGGGCATCGGCATTCCCGTTTTCCCTTCCTGACCGAAACTTAATGTGGAATTGATATTTTAAGAGTCGTGCCACCCATCTCTGCTCGAGGACTCCAAGCTTAGCATTCTCCAAATGCGCCAAATGGGTTGTTGTCGGTCATGACAGTCACCTCTGTACCTGTCAGGTACTCTGTGAACCTTTCAGTCATGGCCCATACCAGGGCCAACAGTTCCAACTTAAAGGAGCTATAATTGTCAGGATTGCGCTCTGACTCCCACAAGGACCGACTGGCATAGGCAATTACTCTCTCTCGACCCTCCTGGACCTGGGACAGCACAGCCCCCAACCCATGTAGACTACCATCAGTATACAGCAGAAAGTGGGTGTTGAACTGCGCATAGGCCAGAATTAGAGAACTGGTTAGCCCCTCTTTCACCGCTTCAAAAGTCTCTTGCTGCCGAGGTCCCCACTCAATAGGGCGATTCTTTGGACCCCCAGCTGTATCCCTAATTAGCTCATTTAAGGGGCCTGTCAAATGAGCGAAACGGGGTTATAAACCTTCGGTAATACCCAGCCAGTCCCAGGAATGCCCGCACCTCTCGTAGTGTACATGGCTGAGGCCAGTTTTGGACTGCCTCCACCTTACTGGGGGCTGGGTGTACTCCTTCCGAAGTGACCACATGCCCTAAGTACTCTATTCGCTGCTGGAAGAGCTGGCACTTCTTTGGCTTGATTTTAAGCCCATGGTCTCGTAGTCGTTCCAGAACCGGCTGCAGTTTCTGGAGATGGTCATTGAACAAATTCCCAAACACCACTACATTGTCTAGGTAGATCAGCACCGACTCAAAGTTAAGATCTCCTAGACCAGACCTGGGCAAAGTACGGCCCCCGGGCCGCATCCGGCCCGCCAGCTCGTCGGATGCGGCCCACGGCGTACCATGCCCAGGTCTGCTAATAGTAGCGCTGACAGCCCGCCGCGGCCGGGTATTGCTGAGAGGCCGCTGCGGGCCGTCAGCGCTACTATTGCTGGTGAATTAGGCAGCGGCACGGTGAACTCCGCTCACCGCGCCGCTGCCTCTCCAGGGCGCACACAGAGTAATAACTGTGCGGGCCCAGGAGTTGACGGAGGAGCGTCCCGGCGCTGGCGGCATGACGTCATCACGCCCACCAGCCCGGGAAGCTCCTCGGATAGAAGATGAGCGGGAAGCAGGTAAGCCAAGGTGAGTATCAGTGTTTGTTATTTTGGTCATAAAACTATATACCTGCCTGTGGGAAAGCCCTATCTATCTACCTGCCTGTGGGAATCCCTATCTATATACCTGCCTGTGGGAAGCCCTATCTATATGCCTGCCTGTGGGAAGCCCTATCTATATACCTGCCTGTGGGAAGCCCTATCTATATACCTGCCTGTGGGAAGCCCTATATATATACCTGCCTGTGGGAAGCCCTATCTATATACCTGCCTGTGGGAAGCCCTATCTATATGCCTGCCTGTGGGAAGCCCTATCTATATACCTGCCTGTGGGAAGCCCTATCTATATGCCTGCCTGTGGGAAGCCCTATCTATATACCTGCCTGTGGGAAGCCCTATCTATATACCTGCCTGTGGGAAGCCCATATATATACCTGCCTGTGGGAAGCCCTATCTATATACCTGCCTGTGGGAAGCCCTATCTATATGCCTGCCTGTGGGAAGCCCTATCTATATGCTGCCCTATCTAGATACCTGCCTGTGGGAAGCCCTATCTATATGCCTGCCTGTGGGAAGCCCTATCTATATACCTGCCTGTGGAAAGCCCTATCTATATACCTGCCTGTGGGAAGCAGCTGTATACCTGCCTGTGGGAAGCCCTATCTATATGCCTGCCTGTGGAAAGCCCTATCTATATGCCTGCCTGTGGGAAGCCCTATCTATATGCCTGCCTGTGGAAAGCCCTATCTATATGCCTGCCTGTGGAAAGCCCTATCTATATGCCTGCCTGTGGGAAGCCCTATCTATATACCTGCCTGTGGAAAGCCCTGTCTATATACTTGCCTGTGGATAGCCCTGTCTATATACCTGCCTGTGGAAAGCCCTGTCTATATACCTGCCTGTGGAAAGCCCTACCTGCTTGTGGGAAGACCTAACTAGCTATATACCTGCCTGTGTGGAGCTTTAACTATATACCTGCCTGTATGGAGCCCGAACTAGCTATATACCTGCCTGTATGGAGCCCGAACTAGCTATATACCTGCCTGTGTGGAGCTTTAACTGTATTCCTGCCTGTATGGAGCCCTAAATAGCTATATACCTGCCTGTTTGGAGCCTTAAATATACCTGCCTGAGGGGAGCTATATCTATCTATATACCTGCTTGAGGGGAGCTATATCTATCTATATAACTGCTTGAGGGGAGCTGTACCTATCTATATTCCTGGCTGAGGGGAGCTGTACCTATCTATATTCCTGCCTGTGGGGAGCTGTACCTATCTATATTCCTGCCTGTGGGGAGCTGTATCTATCTATATACCTGCCTGCGGGTACCTATATCTATATACCTGACTGACTGAGGGGAACTGTATATACCTGACTGACTGAGGTGAGCTGTATATACCTGCCAGACTGAGGGGACATACATCTACATACCTTCCTTACTGAGGAGAGCTGTATATACCTGACTTACTGTGTACCATGAGTAAGGCAGGTATATTGATACATCCCCCATTAAGTTTCCACAAAAATAATCACCCAAAAAACGATTTTTTCCCCCCGTTCACCCTATGTTTTTAATAGTCCGGCCCTCCGAAAGCATTGCACTTTTTCATGCGGCCCGATGGGAAAATTAATTGCCCACCCCTGTCCTAGACAGTGCTCCGTCAGCCGCTGGAATGTTCCTGGGGCGTTGGAAAGCCCAAACGGCATCCAGTTGAACTCGTAAAGTCCCATAGGTAGAATGAAAGCTGTCTTTGCCCTATCCTTCTCAGCAACGGGTACCTGCCAGTATCCGCTGGCCATGTCGAGGGTCGAAAAGAACTAGAGCGGACAGCAACTCTTCAATCCGCGGGAGGGGATAGGCATCACAAATGGTCTGGGCATTTAGCTTCCTGTAGTCTCCGCAGAACCCGAGACTCCCATCCTTTTTTTTGCACCAAAACCACAGGGGCGGCACAGGGACTTTGACTTTCTTTAATCACCCATTTGTCTAGCATGCTGGCCACCATGTCTTTCACTTCCTGGTACATTTTGTGCGATATTTGTCAGTACCGTTCTCTGATGGGCAGGGCATTGCCCGTGGGGATTTCATGCTCGATGGTAGAAGCACACCCAAGTCTTCATCATGTCTCGAACGCCTCCTGGAATTCCCAGAGGGTATCTTCCAGCAGCTGTTGTTGCCCTGGAGTCAGAGTCCTGCGGTCAATTCCCATCTGAACCATAATCATTCAGCCATTCCATTCCGCCGTCGGAGGCTCACCCTTCTGGACCCTCACTGCATAGGTCCAGGCTGACCTCTTGTCGGGCCATAGCGTGACGTCCTCTCGCCGGGAGATATCTTCTCCAGGAACATGGACTTCGGCTAGTAGGGTATTCACAGGAATGGTCAACTCGCTGTCCATGACATTGAGGCATCTCACGGGTACACACCCCCTCTCCTCAGTGGCAAGGGCCCGAGTTACCAGTAGTCGGTTCTGTGACTCTTCCTGTGAGACTGGTTCAACCAAGACTTCCAGCCCATTCAACTTCCATCTGGTTCCCACCGGCAACATCAATATTTTTTCGTCTCGTGGCGGGATCTTAATCGGGCTTTCGCTGACACCTTCACATGCCCAATGGGTCGACCGGATGTGGGGCTCTTCCGCAGACTGCAGCTCCTCAACATCTGTCGTAGGACCTTCTGAGTGGGTCAGTGCATGGTGGCCCGCTGCCAATATCTTGGCCCCTTTTTGGCATAGAGGTGGTGATCCAGGTCTCGGAGGACATTCATGCCCAGAATCACATCCACTCCCCTCTTGGATGGGTGATCCACCAGCACGACTCCCTTCTTGCCAATGTCTTGTCCAAACAGTCGGACCCGCATCCAAACTATCCCTTGTACGTCCAGCTCACCATTGTTGGCTGCCGTCAGCCTAATGACGCTGCCATCTTCTGGCTCCATCATGTGCCCGAAGTGTCTCTGAAAAAAACTCCAAGGGCATCAGGGTACACTCTGACCTAGTATCAACTAGGCAGTGCACCTTTCTGCCTTCTAGCTCTGCTTCCATAATGGGACTACTGGCATAAAGATCGTACTCCTCACGCATGGGACTTGATTTCTGTTGCCCCACCTCAGGACGCCCAGCTACCGTGGCGGTCGGTAGTTTAACCCCGGCTCCACCCTTACTCGTTCACGACACTCTCTGGCAATGTGGCCATACTGTTGCCAAGCCCAGCAAAGGGGTCTCCTAGACCTCTGCACAAATGATGGACCTCTTGCGGAAGGACCCCGCTGTGGAGCGGTTCTGAAAGGGGTACTGCGGGAAGCCGATGTCGTTTCTGGTGCTTGTAGCCGTTCTAGCTTCATCTGGGACACTTCCAGCCGAAGTTCTCTCAACTCTGTCCGCAATGCCTGGACCACATCCGTCAAAGACTCTGTGTCCTCTGGTCCTCTGCTTGCTTGGGCACTACTCACACACTTTACCACTACGGGCATGGGTTCCTCTTCCCTTTCTACGGCAGCTAAGTCAACACTATAGAATGTCAGGTCGGCCGACATTCTGGTCATCTCTTGCAATTTGTCCCGTAAGGATTTCTTATGCAATCCCACAATGAACTGGTCTCTTAGCAGCTTATCCAGTAGCTTACGACTTAAATTACTCTACCCGTTTCCCTCCCAAAGGCACATGTGACACAAAACTTTCTCTCACAGGTGAACTGGTTCACGTGGATAATGGTGTGTTAGCAAACTCCTTTCCAAGTCCTAAACAGAAAGGTGTAGTTGGGTAACCCTCCTTTGGCCTGTAACTGAACCTAACCTAACTAAACTAGTAGCAGGCCTTCCCACAGTTCTGAGCTCGTTTGCGTGCATGCATCCACTGAAGTACCTTAAAGATGGCCAGCAATTCCTGTCCTTAGATGCAGATCCTTGTGGATGGAGTGGATGGTCTGGCTGCAGACGGTCCTCTCTAACTCTGCAGATTGTCTTGTTTGTCCCGGCTCTCATTCAGGGAACAACGTCTGTGTAGGCAGTCAGGCTCTCCTAAGTCTCTGGACACTCTCAGTTCCAAGCCTGGCAGGTTCTTGGGAAGCTGGATCGTTTTCTGGCTCTGCTCCTGAGTCCTGCTGCTTTCTCTCTCAGTCTTTCAGCACTTCTCCCAAAATGCCCGAAGCCATGTGAGTGTTTTAACATGTGCCTCATTTGCATATCTCAGAAACCAGAAATAGCGTCATCTTGTGGCCAAACAGCAGAATACAATTAAATATTTCACAATTGTCATACATAGGACTTTACTTAGTGAACATAATGCGGTTGGTCCACTATCCCACAGATAGGAAACAAGATTAGAAGATGACCTGCACAGGCTCCATGCACACAGCTGGGAATGGGGGTATAGGAGATGACAGTATGATAACAAGTTATGGCTATACTGGGGGTACACATCAAAGGAACATACACCAAATGCATGATTGGAGCATTAGTACTTCAGGAGAGACATACACCAAAGGCAGGATAGGAGCAGTAGTACTTCCAGAGAGACATACACCAAAGGCAGGATAGGAACAGTAGTACTTCAGGAGAGACATACACCAGATGCAGGATAGGAGCAGTAGTACTTCAGGAGAGACATACCTGTGGATGACAAAATAGTGTTGGTTAGGTCAGAAGGAAGGAGTTCCATGGAACTACATAGTGCTGGTATAAATTCACACTTAGAACTTATGTTCAACCCAACATTCATACTCTTCTGTCTTATTAATCCAAAGGGCTTTAGAAGATGTAGAAGGATTGGGAAGGCTGTGGCTTTTTATCCCTATAGATTTGTTTCTTCTATCTTTTCCGCCTTCATTTTGTGATTAGTTTACACCTTGTGAAATATTCAAGATATATTCCTATACTGTTCCTATACTGGACAACTTCTGCTTAATGGTACAATTGATCGTACCATATAATGTATTTGGAAATCCCCAAAAAATTTCCTTGTGGGTGGAATGTGAAAGAAGTGCAATGGCAGCATTTTGTGGGAGTTTTTTTTCTTTTATGTAGTTCACTGTTCAGTATAAATGATATAGTATCTGTTTTCTGCGGGAAACTATGAGTCTGGTGGCGCAAATTTAATATTGTCTTCACAATGTTGTGCTACTTTTTAAAAAATAAAAAATGTACTTATAAAAAATTAAAACATAAATTTTTTTTCTAGGCTCATTCATTTCTGAAAAAGTAATTTTTATATTCTCTGCTAAGCTTGTTGGGGTAAATTTTTTTTAGGTTAATTATTTTTATTGGTAAATTTGGTATTTGGAATTTTTTGCAATTTCTTGATTTTTGGTATTCTTTTTTTTGTGGGGGGGGGGGAGACCAAATCCATAATTTGCAGGGGGGCCTTTTTTATGTCACCATTGTGGGGGAAAAGTATTTTTATATATTTATATAATAAATATAATATATAATATATATATAATATTAAAAATATAAAAATATATTATATATAAAAAATTATCTATATATATATATTACGTATATATATATAATTGTATATAATAATATTAAGGGGCAAACAAGGAAGGGGTAAAGGGAGGTACACCCGGCCGGCCCCTGGCAGCCCCTTTCAATGCCCCAAACACATCCCCCAAAGGGGTAAGGAGACGGGGGGAATAAAAGGGCCCAAAATTAAAAAAGGGTTTCGACAGTTTGACTGTCGACATATTTTAACAGCGTAATATGTTAAGGTTTCAGCCATTTCCGGTCGCCTTTCATTGGGGAGTGGCATGAAGGGGGGGGGCTCCTTCCCCATGACTCCACCGGGGGTTTAGGGAGTATAAAATCAGCAGTAACGACTAGGGGGGGTTAAAACCCCTGGCTCCCTTTAAAAGCCTTGGGGAGTCCGGCGAAAACCACAGGGTGAACTTGCAGACTACAGAAAGCTGACCTCTGTTAGTTAAGCCCAGACGGCCATTTTTTTTTTGTTTGTGTTTGGCATGCCTTGCACGTTGATTTTCGTTTCGGCAAAATAAAATACAAAGCCTGTATTTTCCCCGGAATACGTCCCCTGCCGCCTAACACGGAAGTCACGATCCCAGACCGCTAAAGCCAACATGGTGGAGGACGCATTGGGCAAAAAGAAGTACCCTAGACAGAGGAAAAACGAGTCCCGGGCAAGCACGGGCAGCAGAGGCGGTGAATGATGATTGGTGAAGCAGCTAAATTTAAGCCAAAGCAAAACCCCCCTATGCGGCCACCAGCAAAAGCGCACAAAGAACCATCCGGGGGCAAGCAACGAAAACCTGAATTGAACCCCCCCAGGCCCCGGTGAAAAACAAAAAGCAGGGAACCCACACCTGCACAACAGCTACGACCCTCGCAAGGCCAGAATCCAACAAGTGTCGGGCCCCCACCCCGCCATTGGTTTCAAGGTTCCCCGGCAAGATTCCCCGGATGACGACATCGAGGCTTTCCGGGGACCTTTGGCGGAAGCAAAGAGAGCAGTGCCGGGGGACCTTGGGGGATGTCCCCGGCTCCCTCCTAACGGGGGGAACCGCCCAGAAGGCCTACTTCGACCTGGGGTCCAAAACCCAAATACAACAAACTGGGGGGGGACATCCTGGCCCGATGGGGGGCACCCCGGCCGTAGGGGCCCCGAAGTACAACCCGGGAGTTTTAATCGGCCAAGCCGCCATTTACAAATGTACGACCCTTTTTCCACATTACCAACAAGTGGGACGCCCCAGACCCCCCCCTGCCCGGTGGCGAAGCGATGGCTGTGACCCTTTTTTGCGGGCCCTTCCCGTCAAACCCAGAGGGCTTGGGGTACACCACCC
>JAODAL010051828.1:0-26426 GCA_025379985.1 Phyllomedusa bahiana | reverse complement strand
ATCATTGTCCCACTCTGTGGCCTAATACTTTTTTTGCCCCCTCCAGAATTTCATTGGCCCTGCCTGATCTCATGCTGCTGCTTCGGACCTCCACATGTTCATTGTGCCACTCTGGG
The DNA here is from genome assembly GCA_025379985.1 of Phyllomedusa bahiana. Classification (NCBI taxonomy): domain Eukaryota; kingdom Metazoa; phylum Chordata; class Amphibia; order Anura; family Hylidae; genus Phyllomedusa; species Phyllomedusa bahiana. The sequence goes on along the minus strand of JAODAL010051828.1, from coordinate 26,310 downwards.
CCCTAAAAATTTTTGCCGCCCCCAGAATGTTATTGTGCCACTGCCGCCCTCATACTGCTGCCCCGTGCCCTCCGCTCCAGTCATTGTGCCACTCTGTGGCTTCCTCGTGTTTTGCCACCCCCAGAATTCATTGTGCCACTGCCTGCCCCATGCTGCGTGGCTGCCGCCGTCACCTCCACACTCTGTCACAATGTTGCCACCTAGCTCTCGCTTTTTTTTTTTCCGCTTTCGCTGGCTGATTTATAGGTTTCATTCCCTTTTGATTTTTTTTTGGTCATTTTGCCCTTTAAGTCCCGGGGAAATTTTTTTAGTGAAGCGATTCTAAGAGCGGTGGCATCATCGCTGTCATACTAAAACAAAACATTGTATAAAGACCAAACCAAGCCCCCTCGCATATTAAGCAGGCACAACGTTCTAAAAACCCTGCAGGCTCGGCGCCTGCAAATGTGTTTTTTTAAACGCGTTCATGCGAAGAATTCGGAATGAAACTAATTTTGTCGAAAAATTCGGCGAAGGACCAAAACGAATTTTTGGAAATTCGCCCATTCAAATTTGACAGTCATTTTGTATTTTTTTCCATTTTTTTACTATTGCAAAACGTTTTTTCCCCTTCTCCCCAGATTTTACGTTGGGTTTTGTAGCACTTTCCAGCTTTGTGCAGGTTGATCTTGTCCCTGACATCATTTGAAAGCTTTTTGGTCTTGCCCATGTTGTAGAAGTTAGTCTGACTGATTAAAGGAGACTAAAGACAAATGTCTTTAATGCAAGTAAAGTTGATTTGGAGCATCTAACTGGTTGTAAGCAAACTCTTAATGGTTGGTAGGGGAACAAATCTTTTTTCTCTCAGCAAAATGCAAATCATTTATATAATTTATAAAACGTGATTTTCTGGATTTCTTTTTGATATTCTATCTCTCAATGTTTAAATTAACCTACCCTTAAAATTATAGACTGTTCATGTCTTTTTCAGATATTGGTCATCTTAACATACAGTATACCTCGGGTTCATCAAAACATTTCAGGGACATAGACATTGGCAACATTGTGTCTTTCCATTTTTTGGCTTAGAAAACAATGCACAATTAGACAGAGGAGGAGATAGGAAGTCTTTACTTTTTCAATGGGAGGCATATTGGATCATTTGCAAGGATACACGATATCCAAATGGGTTGAATCACAAAAATGATTTATTGTACATTTATAAGTCATTATTCCATTGTCATTGTTGTCTCCCTACTGTTACTCTCATTACCAAAATAATCTCCTATGTTTTGTGTACATGCAGTCTTCAGGCTCAGCCATATATGGCCTGATTGGCTGTCAGAGTAGTTCACACATCGCCAGAGATCATTGCTTTTTCGATGTTACGGCAGCTCACTTTGCATGACATAGGTGAGTGCTCTATAGAATGAACATTGTTTATGTGTTACAATGTGTTTGAATACATGTTTATTTATATTAAGATATTTATACAATCAATGGGTTTTCATATCTGGATAAATATGATGCAAATATGTTACTTTTTTGAATGTTTTGATATACATATGTTGTTTGTATTCATTGTCTGACCATATGATTGCCTTGAGATTTGCATTGGTGCGCAAATGTTTTTAATCAGTGTTGAATGGCAGTTGCAGACAGCAACGACTAAGGGTGTGTTTCACCCAAAAAACGTATGCCCGAAGCTGCACACATTTTATGAGAACCATGTTTTAAAATGATTTGTAATATTTGAACGGAAATCATTTTTAATCATCTGCATTGGGTGCTGTTTCCACTTTTTTATGTTATAGCACTTAAAAAAATGTTTTTATTGTGTAAAACATAATTTATGCATCACTGTCTTCTGATAGCCCTTACTTTTTTATTGAGCTTTGTAGGTTGTTTTTTTTTTTTGGGAGTGGGAGATTAAGTGCCGTTTTCATTGTTAACACTTTGGCCTTTACAGTTGACACCAGAAATTTACATACAGTAGATAAAAAGACACATATGCATGTTTTTCTCACTATTTCACATGAAATCAAAATAAACCTTACCCGTTTTGGGTAAATTAGGAATACCAAAATTTTTTGCCATATGCCGCAATAATGAGAGAGAGAATTTTTAAGCCATTTTTTATTACTTTCTGCAAAGTAGAAGGTTTCCATACATCTCATTAGTATTTGGTAAAATTTCCCCTAAACTCCTCGACTTGGGTCAAACAGTTTGGTAATCCTTCCACAAGCTTCTCATAATAGTTGGTAAAAATTTTGCCCCCTTCCTCCTAACAGAACTGGTGTAACTGAGCCATTGTAGATTGCATTGCTCGCACCTGCCTTTTCAGCTTTTCCCATACATTTTCAATAGGATTGAGATCAGGACTTTGTGATGGCCACTCCAAAACATTGACTTGGTTATCCCTAAGCCACTTTGTAACCAGTTTGGCAGTATGCTTCAAGTCGTTGTCCATTTGGAAGACCCATTTCCGCCCAAGCTTTACCTTCCTGGCAGATGTCTTGAGATGTTGCTTCAGTATTGCCACATAATCTTCTTTTCTCTTGATGCCATCTATTTTGTGAAATGCACCAGTCCCTCTTGCAGCAAAACAATCCCACAGCATGATGCTGCTACCCCTGTGTTTCACATTTGGGATGGTGTTCTTAGGCTTCCAAGCTTCTTCCTTTTTCCTCCCAACGTAACAATGGTCATTATGACCAAACAGTTAAATTTTAGTTTTGTCAGATCACAGGACATGCCTCCAAAAATGTAGGTCTTTGTTCCTGTGTGCATTTGCAAAAATGAATCTGGTTTTTATTTGTTTCTTCTGAAATAATGGCTTCTTCCTGGCAGAGTGGCCTTTCAGCTCATGTTGATATAGTACTCATACTTACCAGCTTTTGCCAGCATCTTCACACGGTGTTTTGCTTTTGTTCTTGGATTGATATGCACGTCGGACCAAAGCAGTTTTATCTCTGAGACAGAACCCGACTCCTTCCTGAGCGGTATGATGGCTGGACATTCCCATCTTGTTTGTACCTACTTATAACTGTTTGTACTGATGAATGAGGCAACTTCAGGTATCTGCACCCAAGGATGATCCAGACTTGTACAAGTCCACAACTCTCTTCCTAATATCTTGGCTTTCCCATGATGTTACACACAGAAGCAGTGCGTTTCCGGCATGCCATAGGCTATGTCTACATGGCAGTGGACAAAAAACGACCTGAAAAACAAATGCTAAAAACGTTCATAAAACTCAGTTTTTTGTCCACTGCCTGTCAAAAGCTGTTTTGTACATTTTTGATGCATTTTTGCAATGTTTAATGCACGTTTTTTGGCCCTTTTTTGCAGAGATGCACAGCAATACATTTGCTATGTATTTCTGCAAAAAACACACCAAAAATGCAGAAAAAATGGCCAGCAAATAAAACGAGCACAAAGAAGACATTCTGTGGAGACAATAGAACTTTTTTACTGCAGACCTCTTTTCAGTTGTTTTTTCAGCTTTTTTATAAAATGAAAAACACTGGAAAAATTACTTTTTTCTGTGCTGTGGAAAAATAGCCTTAAAATACATCCACAGTCGTGTCTCTAATTAACTCAGATGTTGTCAATAAACCTTTGAAGCTTCCAAAGACATGCCATTATCATATGGGCTGTCCCAAATTGTTTAAAGGCATAGTAATTCTAGTCTATGTAAACTTTTGACTCTGCAGAAAGTAATACAAATGCCTTAAATTCTCTCTCTCTCTCTCATTATTCTGGCATTTGGCAAATATAAATAACTTTGGTAATTCTAATTGACCTAAAACAGGTAAGGTTTATGCTGATTTCATGTCACATAGTGAGAAAAACATGCATATGTGTCTTTTTATATAGTGTATGTAAACTTCTGGTTTCAACTGTATATGACATTTTGACCTCTTTTTATTCCATTTTATATGCTGCAGTATGAACGAAAATGAACGCAATTCTGTGATTTTTCTTTTTTTAAGGCATTCATTGTGCTGGTTAAATAATGTGACAGATTTATAGCCTAGATCGTTACACACTCGGCAATACCAAATATGTGTATTTTATTTTTGACCTGCTTTTGGGCCATTGGCTTTGTAAAAAGGAAAGGGTGGTGTACATGTTTTTATTTTATTTTTTGTGTTTTACTTTTTTAACTTTTTTACTTTTTAACATTTTTTTTACTTGTCCCTATAGTGGCCTAGAATCAGTGATCTGTAGTTCACTGTTACAATACAGTACAATAAAGTACAATTCAATTCCATACTGCTATGCATTATAACTAATTATGCATTAATTGCAATGCCCAGTAAAGCCCTCCAGACACGCCCAAGCATAGTGACATCACAGGCAACCCATCACAGGCAAGCCTTTGTTAAGCTTCCAGGTTGCTAGGGAGAGCATCGTATGCCACAATTGCGTCGCGGGGTTACCGATGCAGACAGAGGGAGCTCCCTCCCTCTTTCTTCCCCTTAGCTGCCGTGGTCGCGATTTACTGTGGCAACTAAGGGGTTAATCGCCATGCCCGGATTGTGGTCTGGTCGTTGTCAGCAGAGCATGGGACCAGCTGTAATATACAGCTGTTTCCATGCTCCGATTGTGCGAGCTCCGCTTGTGAGCCAATACGATGTCCTTCCCGACCAGAACGTATAGATATGTCCAGTGTCAGTAGGGGGTAAATAATTTAGCTCATTACAAAATTAGGGTACTTTCACACAGCGCAGTTTTGGTGCAGTTTTAACTGCGCTCCAATTACACTGTCTTTGTTACCAGCAAGTTTGTTTCAGTTGTCTAAATTGTTCAAAAAGGTGTTTCAAGTAAGTAATCAATTACTGTGTTTGAAATCTTGTGCATTACAAACACACTAATTGATTACTCACTTTCCAAACAGTTTAGTTAAGTGAAAAAAACTTGCTGGTAATAAAGGCACTTTAATTGGAGCCCAGTTAAAACTGCACCAAAACTGCGCTGTGTGAAAGCACCCTTATTAAGCGTTTTTTTATGCTTTTTTTCTGAAATGCACAGCATTAATTACTGTGCATTACTGCAAAAAAAAAAAATAAATAAATAAAAAGTGCCCAAAAAAAGCATCAAAAACGAGATGTGTGAAAGCACCAGTAGACTATTTTGATGAGTGGTGGCACCTTGCATTCTCTTCTCTCACATTTTACTGGGTTTTTCAATTAAATCTATTAAAGATAAAAAACCTATTTAATGGTAGGAAAAAAAAAAGATGCTGCACTAAAGAACAGAGACCTGTAGACATGAGAGAGTATAGGATAAAACTTAAATTTCTTGTCTGAGCAAGATTGTTCATTGGCATCCAATTTAACAGAATTTATTTCAGGCTACTTGTTTCAGAACTGAAATGATGCCTGCCTCAGCACATAATATAAATTCATATACAATAGAAAACATGCAGTAGACACAAACAAAGAGGAAAAATGACTAAAAAGGGGTTAAAGGATAACAAGTCACATTGGTCACAAAAGGTTACAAACAAATCTAGAACATGTAACATTTCTATAGCTAAAAGAAACACAGTAAAATCATTTATACAGAACAGAGTTTGTGTTCTTATTGCTTTGGGACCTCTTGATGTATCATAAGTAAAGAGACACATTTCTGATATCTCTGTACCCAAGGGATGCCATTGTAACAATCTGTCATAATACTAATTCAACAGAATTTCACACTATCTAGTTAAAAAAAAAAATACATTTAGGGCGACATGTATGAATTAGAATGCATATTTTTTTTTTTTACTTGCCGCCGACACCGCAGTTCTAAATAGATATAGAAGAGTGTAGAATACGACAGTATGAAGATTTTTGGCGCATTACATAGAGCTTAATGCGCCAAACTTCTCTCAACGTTCGGCGCATTACATTCTATGATCATACAAAGTTTGGTGCATTAAGCTCTATGCAATGAGACATACGAAGGAAGGTGCTTCAAAGTGAATTATTGCTTCTTATATTCAGTGTATAGTTTGCCTGACTGTATGAAAGTGTTTGTTGTGTGCTCATAAATGATGTCTAAAGTTTATCACGCCTCACCTGTGTGTTTGGCGCATAACGAAAATTTGGTGCATTAGTAATGCGCCAAACATTTATTGGAAGTCATCCCTCACACCAAACTTCATAGAGGTTGTCAATAGGGTTAATATACAATTTCACAGTGAATTGAATCTCATAACTCCCCCCCACTTAGTGTTGAAACAGAGACGAAAGTGGGAGATTTGGATGAGCTCGACTTTTGCTAATTAATGCTCTATGATTACTTCCTTACCTGTGTACTTTTATTTAGAATTTACTTGCATTCCTTATATAAAAAGAGAAACTGTGGTTTTAAAGATGTAGACTTATCTGCTTTGTTTATCATGCATGATGTTTTGCATTTCCTAGTACTACATGGCTTATTATTGTTTTACCTGTTTTTGTTTGGATTATATTCTGGACTATGTCCTGTTTTTCTTCCTCTGTAAACAAAATTTTCTTCAATAAAAAATTTAATGATAAAAAAAAATAAAAGTAATGCGCCAAACATGTATAGAGGCCATATATAGGCTGGAAATAAGAGAAAAGTCATTCGAATAGCATGTCAGTGTATAGAAACTATGGTACTTTTCTGGCTTGGTGGACCACTGATCAAGCAAGACTTGTGGAGTGCTGGCTCTTGCTGTATGTAGAATAAAAGGTGAGAGCAACAAAAGTAAATTTCATATTTAATGTAGTAAAAATTAAAAAAAAATCTGAACAACAACATCAATGTGTTACTAAATGTAAAATTAGTTTTAGATTCTATGAATTTTAAATACGTTTTACAGGAGATGTTTTTTTTTATATTTTTGGGATATTATATATTTTTATATGAATTTATATGATATCATTTTTTATTAAATTTAAATAATTTGATAATAATTTGATAATTTGATATAGGACATTTTTTGGCCCTAACAGCAAATCTAGCTCCACTTCGATTCCTAAAGCTCAGGCAGACCACATTGAAATAGGTCTGCCTGTTTGAGCAGTAATGCGCCTAATTTTGCAGAACCCCATTCATATATGTGTCTAATATTATAAGTGTCGTGCAACACACCTCCATAATGCCCCCTCACGTTAGGCGCATTAAAAAGTGTCTTACGAACAATGCGCCTAACACATTTGTATACAGGGGTGTAACTTTGATTAAAAAAGTGGGGGGACCAATTTTCCCTTTAAACCCCTATCTTCCTATCCCTCCCTCCTTCACTTCGCCTTCCCTTTCACTTCCTCTCCCTACCCTTCTTTCCCCTCCTCTCCCTGCAGTGAAGTGGCCCCCTCTAATCCAGCTAGGAGGTCTGAGGGAGTGCTGTGAACTCCTCCAGCAGGTCCTGGCGGAGTGCTTATGGCAAACACTTTTGGTGCAATCCATAAGGTTATGATTGGCTCTCTAATTACTGAAGTTTAGAGCCAGACTGGGACTAAAAAGCAGCCCTAGCAATGAAACCAAACAAGCCCACCTACAATATTACCCTCTCTAGATGGAAATAAAAAATGTTGTGCAATGCAGCACATTTCACTTAAACCCTCCCATCCCCCATCACTACTCCATTAAATTTGTAATACACACAACATAATGAGGAAAATAAAAGAACCCAATCTCACTATACCCCTAGGAATCACTTATGTCACATACTATACCCCAAAATGTATTTTATTGCATACCATGCACCAGAAATGACAGCACTCACTGCACCCCAGAAATTAATAATATTACACATGGGAGCCACAGAAATTGTATTACTAACTGCACCTTAGAAATTAATTGCACATTGTACTCAAGAAATATAGTTCACTGTACCCCAAAAATGTATTATATTACACACTGAACCCTAGAAATGAATGACATTACTCACTGTACCTCAGAGATTACATTGCACTGTACCCCAGAGATTACATTACACACAATACCGCAGAGTTTACATTACTCACTGTACCCTAGAGATTACTACGTTACCCACTGTACCCCAGAGAATAGTTTACACACTGTACCCCACATATTACTGCATTATTCACCGTACCCCAGAGATTACATTACACCATACCCCAGAGATTATTAAATTACACACTGTACATTAGAGAAGGTACCCCAGAAATTGTGTGTGTGTATATACATATATTGAACACAGACACACTACACACTGAGGGTGGGTTCACATGACGGTTTTTAGACACTGACAGTGTCGTTTGCTTGTTGGAAATTCGGCGCTTGCAAACACAGAATTCCGATGAACAAACAACTCAGACTGCCCGAGGCAGATTTCTGCCTCCTATCCCTTAGTGCATAAAACACCTTGAATAATTCTGTGTAGGCGCTGACCGTACACGCCGAAAATACTTCAGTACAATCAGCGTCATCTAAATGATGTCACTGATTTTACATAGTGCATAATGTAAATCAGTTTCTTGTCGGATTGGACACCGGTTCTGAGGCAGATCCAGCACAGAAATTGCCCCAGAATCCGCAATCATATCTTCTGCATGAATGTACCCTTAAGGTATGTTCACAAGGCGTATAGCGGGGTGTGCTGTTCGCTCTGCTACATGCCAGAGGTTTTAGAAGTACGCTCTGGCCAGTCCACACTTCTAAAATGCTGTGGGGCCGGCCACATTCACTTTCATTTAACCCGGCTCTTAAGTGCAGGAAAGACATGACATGGCTATACATATGGTTGTACAGTATATACACATCTCACATATACAGTATATACCCTACTCACATGCACACACATCGCCTAGCACCCTTGTCCCCTTCTTACCTGTGTCTTGTAGTCTGGTGCAGTTGGCATTCAGCAAGAGATTCTCTTTTTCTCTGAGGGCTGAGCATAGGAAGGGAAAGATAGAGCCCCCAGATACAGAGTGTGCTGGACTGTGAGCAGCATTCTGATTGGTGAAGCAGCCCCTGCTGACTCCTGCTGTACCAATCAGCGCTGCTCTCACTCTGCACTGACACGAGGCTGCTACCTACACTGTCCCCCCAAGATGCACAGAAATAGAGGAGGCAAAGGGTTAACTTTTTTATTGAAGTGCCTAAAAAGTGGGGGGGAACCATTCCCCACCCAGAAAAAAGTGGGGGGGACCAGTCCCCTCCGTACCCCCCTAAAGTTACACCTATGTTTGTATACATCGCAGCCCACTTACTTTTGGCACATCTTACACCAGAAAAGGGTGAAAACCCCTTTCATACATGTCTCTAATTTTGTCGTGTTCTACACTCCTCTATATCTATTTAGAACTGGGGTGCTGGCGCCAAGTAAAAAAAAAAAAGCCGTATTCAAATTCATACGTCACCCCTAGGGTGACATGTATGAATTCATATATGCCTTTTTTTGCCGTATATTGTCAAAGTTTGATGCGGAACTGCCATACAAAGTTTGGTGCATTACACTCTATGCACCATACAAAGAGAGACATGTATGAAAGGGTTTTCACCCTTTTCTGGCGTAAAATGTGCCAGAAGTAAGCAGGCTGAAATGTATAATGCGGCAAACACGTGTTAGGCGCATTGTTCGTAAGACTTAACACTTTTTAATGCACCTAACATGGGGGAGTGTTCTAGGGACATGTCGTACCACATTAGACACATGTACTGTATGAGCTAGATTTGCTGTTAGGGAAACAAATGGCCAATATTTCTCAACTTACACCACTGCAATAATAAAAAATAATTTCAGATAATTATCAAACTATATAAAATTAAATTATTTAAATTTAATAAAAATTTGATCATATAAAATTAATATAAAAATATATAATATCCCCAAAATATAAAAAAAAACTCTTATAAAATGTATTTAAAATTCATAGAATCTAATACTTATTTTATATTAAATAACCCACTGATGTAGTAAAAATAAAAAATAAAAAATCTGAACATCATTACATTTAAATGTATTTTTGCTGCTCTTACTCTTTATTCTACATATAGCAAGAGTCAGCACAGCACAGATCTTGCTGGGACCTGTGCTCCACCAAGCAAGGTCAGTACCATGGTTTCTATTCCCTGACATGTTATTCTAATGACTTTTCATTTATTTCCAACCTTTCAATAGCCTTTATACATTACTAATGTGCCAAAGTTTCGTTATGTGCCAAACACACATGCGAGGCGCGTCGAACTTTAGACTCCATTTATGATTGCACAAAAAACACTTTCATACATTCAGGTGCTTTATACACTGAAAACAAAATGTGATAATTCAATTCCAAGCGCTTCTATCAGACCCAGCTATCACAGCCTTACATGAACCCTTTCCTGATGAATGGTCATAATAATATGGCTCTTTGTTTTTTTCCTTCCCAGAGCCATAGCTTTTTTTTATTTTTCCACCTACATAGACATATGAGGGCATTTATTTTGCAGGACAAGATTACTTTCTAATGGTGTTATTCGTATAACCATAGAATATACTGGGAAACTGCAAAAAATTCTAAGTGGGGCAAAATATGGAAAAAAAATGTACTTGCGCCATGTTTGTGGGTGTTTTACGGCGTTCAATCTTCGGTAAAAATAATCTGTTATCTGTATTCTACAGGCTTATATGCATCCAGCAATACCAAACATGTACAATTTTTTTTTTTTATGATATGGTACCGTAAAAAAATTCCAAACATTTTCTAATTTAGAAATTTGCGCCGCCACACCATGTTCTGAGACCAATAGCTTTTTTGTGCTAGCACCTACAGACGTCAGTGAGGGTGCACTTTTTGTGGGCTGAAGTGTACTTTTATTGCTACCAGTTTGGAATACATGTGACTTTTCTGATTAAATTTATTCCAATTTTCATGGGATGTGAAATGACCAAAAACACACCGTTTCGGCATTTGGATTTTTTTTTCTTCTACGGTGTTCAGTCTACAGGATAAATTATGTTATATTTTCATAGATCTGACTTTTTCGGATGCAGCAATACCAAATTTGTGTAACTTTTTTATTTTATTTTTTTTATTTGTAAAATGGCAAAAGGGGGGTGATTTGAACTTTTAACTTTTTTTTTACACTTTAAAACTTTTTTTTTTTTTTACCCGCTAGCCTGCTTCACCACTAGGGGGCACAATTGTTTCTGCAACCTAATGCATTGTAAAGTCAATGCATTAGGGTGTACTGATATGCCAGTTTCCCCGTCTCCTGCCTGGAGTTGGAAGTGGAGAAATCGAAAACATGGCCTGCACAAGGCCTGCGGCCTGCGGCTATGTAACGGGATCGCATTGCAATTCTGCTACAAAGCCCCTTATCGGCATCAGGACGTATCCATGCATTCAATGTCGGTAATGGCTTAAAAACAGACTTACATGCTAAATGTATACATATATTTTTTTTAATGAATGGCATTCATCGCAGCCATCTAATAAATAGTTATTTATTAATTATATACATATTTGTATTGATGAGTGTGAATTATATTTGTCTTATAGATTGTTAATTCTCCCACCTGTAAGGATACCTGTGAGGTGTTGTTATTGTCTCTTGATCTTGTTTTAAACATTTTATTATTACATTTTTGTATTTTTCTTCAAAAATAAAAGTTTGCGAAAAAATGTTATATGGCATATAATCCTCTTTTATTTAGTTTGGTTATTTCTGTGTATTTAGGAGTGAGCCCACCCCCCTTTTTGATACTACTTATTTGGAGGTATAGAGTAGCTGCACGGATATACTTGGCCAATGAATGCTTTTAGAGCTCTTTTGGTTAAATGCTTTTGTAATTGGTAGTTTATGGGAAATGGTTGGCTAATGGATGGCATCTATCAGACCCAGCTATCACAAACTTCCATTAAAAACAAACATATATGCTAAATGTGTATATTTTTTTTAATGAATGGCATCCATCACAGCCATCTAATAAAAAAATATATATTAATTATATACATCTTTTTACATAGGAGACTATGGGCATCTTTCATAGCATCCATCAAATATATACTTTTTTTCTATGTAACTAACATTTTGTGCCATAAATTTTGGGATCCGTTGGGTTATACAAATTAATGAAGGATACATCTGTATGTTTATGTATTTATGTATAAGCTTTTTTTAAATTCCTTTGATCCGTGTACAGTTTTGTGCACTCGTTCACAGAAAAGACATTATAGAGCTTGACCAGGTTCAAAGGCGGGCAACAAAAGTAATAAAAGGGCCGGGTGGACTGAGATACCCAGAAAGATGAGCAAGATTAAGGTTATTTAGTTTAGAGAAAATACGGCTTTGGTGGTCATAATAAATATATTTAAATATATTAAATGTCAATATAGAGATCTCTCCCAAGATCTATTTATACCCAGGACTGTATCTAGAACAAGGGTCATCATTTAGTTCTTGAGGAACGAACGTTTCTACATAAACATAGAAAAGGATTCTTTACTGAAACAGCAGTGATACTATGGAACTCTCTGCCAGAGAAACTTGTCATGGTGAATTCAAAAAGGGTCTGCTTACATTTCTAGAGTGCAATAATGTAACAAGTTAGAGTTACTAGGATTCTGGAGAAGTGTCATTGATTCAGAGTTTTATTCTGAGTTGGGAAGGAATTTTTTCCCTAAAATGTAGACATTTGGCTCCTAACTCATAGCCGTTTTTGCCTTCCTCTGGACCAACACTGTAACACAATAGGCTGAACTGGATGGACATCTGTATTTTTTCGGCCTTACAGACTATGTGAATATGTTCTGTACATAGAGATGTAACAAAGCTTAAAGGGGTTCTCCTGCACTTTTCATTTGTTATAGGGCTCACAAATGTATTATATTAAACTTTTTAATTCATACCTATTAAAAATTATTTACCTGTCCTGCTGTGCCCTGTCCTCCCCTCCAATCTATTCCCTACAAACCATGTGACGTTCATTGTTCATATGGCCTCACTGAACATTACATTGCAATTAATGGGTATGCTTTGAACCAGGCAAAGAGCCCTGTCCTCCCCTCCCCCTTATCCCCTGCAAACCATGTGACGTTCATTGTTCATATGGCCTCACTGAACATTACATTGGAATTAATGGGTATGCTTTGAAGCCAGGGTAAGCTCAGGAAAACTCTCCTGTAGTGAGTGACCTGAACAGAGAGTGATCTGGCTTCATTCACTCTTGCCAGTCTGTAGTCTGAAAGTGAAAAGAAGCAATTACATAAAAGTAATTACAGGGGAGGGGGAACTGTTTGCCTTTGAGTCCGGCTAGTCCGACTTACTAACAGTAACGGGAGCAGAGGACAGCAGTTCAGAGCTGTGGGGTTGTGTACTGCTCTGTTAAGTGTACATTTTGACTCAAAGAGTCCTAACTATTATTATCATGACAGCAAGTACAGAGTTGAGGAAGGTTTACACACTTATGTCAGCACCTAGATCCTAGCAATGATAACTGTAGAGGGAAGTTATAGATTGCAGTGCTGGAGAACTACTGACACTCCCACAAGCAGGAAGTTTTAGTGTAAAAATGGATCTTATGATAGATGACTAAGAAGGCAAAAAAATCACATCAAAGTTTTGGAATATCTTTACTTTTCAAAATAAATGCTGTTTATGGTGGTCTATGACCTCTTTAAACTCCTGAATAACCTCTTAATTTGACAATTAATGTACTTTGATACTGTGGCCAGGGCCATCTTACCTGCATTATGGGCCCCTGGGCAGAGCTGTACACCGGGCCCCCCAATCAACATAACAACTCACAGGTATAAATATACACAGTATTTATAACAGTAATATATATATATATATATATATATATATATATTATATATATATATATATATATATATATATATTTAATTTATTTATATATAAACACACAGCCCCCCGTAGGTACAATTTGATATACTTCCTCCTGTAGGTAGGTATACAGCTCACTGTAGGTAGATATACTGCCCCCTGTAGGTAGGTATACAGCTCCCTGTAGGTATATATACTGCCTCCTGTAGGTAGGTATACAGCTCCCTGTAGGTAGATATGGTGCCTCCTGTAGGTATAATAACCCCTGTATAAATAGTCCCCTGTAGGTAGATATACCGCTCTCTGTTAATAGACCGCTGTAGGTAAAATGCCCTCTGTAGGTTAGTAGGTTATAGGCCCCCTGTAAATTGTAAGTCTCCAGTAGGTTATAGGCCCCCTGTAGAGGAAATGTTCCCTGTATGCTATATGCCCCCTGTGAAAGGCCCCAATAGGTGATATACCCCCTGTGTATAGGTCTCTGTAGGTGATGTGCCCCCTGTATATAGACCCATGTAGGTGATATGTCACCAGTAGGTTATATGGCCCCCTGTAAATAGCCCTCTGTAGGTTATATGGCCCCTTGTGTATAGCCCCCTGAGGGTTATAGGCACCTGAATCTAAAAAAAAAAAAATAAATAAAAAACGTTACTCACCTCTCCGTGCTCCTCCACCGGGGACCTCGCTCCCTTGTCATCATGCTACCTACGTCGGGACGTTGCTCCCTGGATTTTCTAGGCCGGAAGCCTACGGGCTGTCGGCCTAGGATATACAGTGGCACAGGAGGCGATGACAGAGACGTGTCATCTGAACCTGTTGTTGGGGCCACGTCAGACCACTGGGCAGGGAAGGTGGCTGCCCCGAAGGGCACCCTGTGCTCGTGGGGCCTCTGGGCAACCGGCTACCTTGCCCAATGGAAAAGAGGGCTCTAACTGTGGTACAGAATATTATCTTAAGTTTTTTAGTGCTTTCAAGTTTTTGTTGTGATCTGAGATCAAATAACAGTAAGATATCACTGGCAAATAAACCGCTACATGTGTTGATACTTTACGAAAACCAAAAAAACCCCATAATTATACACATTATTATAAGCCAAGTATGCTATTGAGAGCTAGATCATTCTCATGACACATTAGCAACCTGAACGTGTTAAAATAGTGTAATTCTAACTCCCATTTTAGTTATGTATCTAAAGTGATGATGCCAGTCTGTTACCCAACCTCTTGGAAACGCAGCTGCATGCATTGTAACTACCTGTGTGGTCAGGACCCAACACATCTGGCCACATCTGGAAAAAGAAATAGTGACTGGTTAACTGTTATTAAGGTTTGGTTCAATGTCTGCTGTGTCAGAACATAAGTGAGTGCGCATATTACCAGAATCTCTCAACACCTAATATTAACATATGGACATTTGTCAACACAGCTTGACGTCTAAGTGATTTTAGCAAAACATGGTATCCAGAAAGAATGAACTTGTACATCTCTGCTAGAAATTGAACAAGTGTAATTAAGATAATGTAAGTTTGTGTTTGAGTTTTTTTTAGAATCTCGTTATTTTATTAAACATTAAAACTGAATATTGATGGATCTGTTGAAAGATCCTGTTAATGTCTGTGATATTTAAACTGGCTTAGTTTTTTCATACATACAGACACTTAAATCTCTTGTGCAGTACATGTAGCAACTCAGACAGGGCGGATGCTCTTTTTGTCACTGAAATTTTGATCAAAAATGTGTGCCAAGAACCTCAAATTTTCTTGTATTCATAAAGTAACAGAAGTGCATTTTGAAATAGTTTCTGTGTTCACTTTAAAGGGGTTTTGCCACGAAGGCATTTCATACCTAGTTTATCCAGCTTCAGCTTTCAGTATGCTCAGAAAAAGGACATGTATGATTTGTTTGAACTGCATATCATGTGACCCAGCAGGCTGACACTCACTCTAGTCAAACAAAGGTATGTTTATGTAGAGAGCTGTGAGTAGCTACAATGTAGCAGAGTGGCAACCAGCTCTGTCCTTCAACATAGAGGTCCTAAGTTCAAATCCCTGTAGAAACCAAGGGCGACATGTATGATCGGGCTTTACGCCTGTTTTTTGGCGTATACTGCGCCTCCCGGCCCGAATCCCCCTGTCGGACGCAGGGATGCGGTGTTAGGCGCTGCGTTCGCCACTTTCAGCTGCGCCCCGCATGAAGGGGCGGGCAGTGGGCGCGGTGTGGGCGCGGTGTAGGCGTTCCGGGGCGGGATGCGGCGCGCTCGTATACTCCGAGGCATGTACGATGGCGAGTCGGCAAAGCGAGGCGCAGTGCAGCGCTCGGCAGCTCCGACAGGCAGACCTGGTTTATTTTGGTCTAAATGCTCCGGCGGAGGAGAAGTGAAGCAGGATCAGAACATGCAAGGAAGCAGATAGAAGATCGCAACAGAAATCTCGGCGCTCCGCTCCGTGCAGCAGGTGTATGATTCCGAAAAAATCGCCTTTATAAAGGCAGAAAACATTATCACAAAAGAGCTGAACCTCAAAAATAAACATAATGAAAAAAAAATCACTTTCCAAAAATCTAGAATGGCGCAATATCAAGAAATCGGATACTGGAAATTGCCGGGAAATACAGTAATTCAAATTCTGAAAGCTTTCTCATTGGTGGGAAATAAACCAGCCAATCAGAATAGGAGCGACAGTGAACCATTAAAACCTATGGAGAACGATTGACCAATCAGAATCAACGGCGGGACAGTTCAAAATACAGTAAAAATGCAGAAAGAGCTGATTGGTTGAGCTAGCGGGGGCTTGGCTAGCTCAGCCAATCAGAATAGGAGCGACAAAGACCCATTATAGCCTAGGGAGAATTTTTGAACCAACCAAAACCCAAAGGGCGGGACAGTTCAAAATACAGTAAAAAGGCAGAAAAGAACTGATTGGTTAATGCGGCGGGGGGCTTGGCTTCCCAGCCAATCAGAGCGCGAGCTACTTCTCCATGTATCTATGGAAGATGGGCGAAATTTGAAACTGGGGCTCAGCGCCATGCGGCATGGAGTATGAATAAAAAACTCATTTTTATTAAGTGGAAAACATTATCAGATAAAGCGCTGAAACCTTCTTTAAAAATAAAGCACTAAAATCCCTAACAACGCTTTGTCGCCAAAGATGGGCGCTACATAAGGAATTGCAATAGAGAGAATTGCCGGGAAATACAGTAATTCAAATTGTTTAAGCTCTTCTGATTGGTCGGCATAAACCAGCCAATCAGAATAGGAGCGACAGTGGCCCATTAAAACCTACGGAGAACTATTGACCAATCAGAATAGGAGCAACAAAGACCCATTATATCCTATGGAGAAGTTTTGACCAATCAAAATCCAAGGCGGGACAGTTCAAAATACAGTAAAAATACAGAAAGACTATTGGCTGAGCTAGCGGTGGCTTGGCTATCCCAGCCATCAGAGCGCGAGCAAACTTCTCCCTTGAAGTCTATGGAGAGAGCGGCACACTGAAATCTCGGCGCTCAGCGCCGTGCGGCATGAAGTATTAATAAAAAAAAATCATTTTGATTAAGTGTAAAACATTATCACATAAAGAGCTAAAACCTTCTGTAAAAATTTAAATCAGTTAAAACCCCGAACAACGCGTTTGTCGCCGAGACCGGTGCTAACATAGGGAAATTTCAATAGGAGGAATCGCCGGGAAAATAAGTAATTCAAATTGTTTAAGCTCTTCTGATTGGTCGGCATAAACCAGCCAATCAGAATAGGAGCGACAGTGGCCCCATTATCCTATGGAGGAGAATTGACCAATCAGAAATAGGAGCGACAGGGACCCTTATAACCTATGGAGAAAAATTGACCAATCATATTCCAAAACGGGACAGTTCAAAATACAGTAAAAAGGCAGAAACGAGCTGATTGGTTGAGCTAGCGGGGCTCGTCCAGCTTAGCCAATCAGAGCGCTAGCTACTTTCTCATAGATTTCTATGGGGAAAAGAAAAATTCCGAGCAAGCTCTGTGATTGGCTAAGTTAAAAGATGCGCCGTTTTTTGGAAACCAATGGGAGAGCGAGCGACGCTCCTATGAGTTTTCTAATGCAATCTGAAATAAAACTGTACATTGCCGAAATCAAATTATAAAAACTACAGAATTGTCCCGATGTGTATATAAAATGAATAATAATATGGGGGTAACGAAAAAAAAAAATTAATTCAATAAAATCATGTTTATTTTTTTTAATTTTCGTTATCCAAGGGTCAATGTATTGGGTGCAACGAAAATAAAGAAATAAACATGATTTGATTGATGTAATATTTTTTTTTCGTTACCCCCATATTATTATTCATTTTATATACACATCGGGACAACTTCTGTAGTCCCGATGTGCCTAAGTCTGCGCCTAAATCCCCGCACTGCACCCCACACACTGGCGAGGCGCGGCGGACTTTTCCCCCCATGTATGAGTGCGCTACCTCCGGCGGCGAATATTTGGCGCAGCCCCACACTGCGCCTCAGTCCCCGCACTGCGCCCCACACACTGGCAAGGCGCGGCGGACTTTTCCCCGCATGTATGAGTGCACTAGCTCGGGTGGCGAATCTCAAGCGCAGCGCCGCACTGCGCCAAAGTCCCGCACTGCGCCTAACACACTGGCGAGGCGCGGCGGACTTTACATGGAATGTATGAGCGCGCCCCGGCCCCGACATAAATCAGGCGCAGATTTTGCCGGAAAACTAGCGGAAAAGCGCACCCCGACCCGCGCGAGCTTCATACATGTCGCCCCAAATTTGTATTTTTTCCCCCAATAGACATACCTGATTGAGGATTTTTTTTTTTTTTTTTGCACTGTTTGACCAATTGCTAAGGGGTATAGAGAACAAGAGGATAATGACAGCACCTGGGGTTGAACACTCACTCAGCAGTGTGTGTGTGTGTGTGTGTGTGACTACTAAGCAGGGAATAGACTGACAGTAGCTGCCTGGGAGGAGAGGTGATGTCTGAGCATGTGTGGCCAGGACTGAGGAGCTCTCAGCACTGGTCGTATCCCCTGGAGATGAGCTGTAAACTATGTATCACTAAGGGAGCAGTTAGACAAAAATGGAAAATAATTTAAAATAATAATGAATGTGAAAAATGTTTATTATCTAATTTTCAAGCTTCCCTCGTCAATTTTACTTTGTGGCAAAATCCCTGTGACTGTCTCTAAGCATTTGCAGAATGCTGCTTTGTTTGCATTGCTTTGGTGCCACGTCAGCATGCACCTAAACATTTTTTGTTTTAAATTGTGTTGGATGTGCTGATTATTTTGGGATTTTTTTACATTTGGTCATTGAAGTTCAGTGATGATGGATTTCAAATAGCTAATGTCAACTGATCAGCATGTCACCTGCTTTTCAATCAATTTAGTTAAGCTGTAAAGAAAGATATATGCAGTCAAATTAAATTAAATGTAAAGGACAGGTAACTACAGATTTGAGCACATCATCACAATTTCACAATAATAAATATACCATGTGACTCAAATATAGGAGGAGAATAATAAGTTGGGAACAGGTGTAAGAGATACCAACAAGATCTTTGTTCTTGTCTCACTTTATATATCCTAACACACAAACTGTAAGGCATAAAGGCTTCGTCCACACGACAAGTAATTCAAGTCAGAATTCCATTTGTCTAGAACCAAAAGTAAATTATCCCCATTAACTGCAATAGAAAATAGGCATTGTAATACATATGTATTTTGTTGGTCGGTTTTTAAGAGTAAAAAAAACTTAGAACATGTTCATTCTTCCATCGTATCTCTCATGGAAAATGCATCCAGAAACGTTTGTATGTCATTTTGGGTGCAGATCTGTGTCCAAAACACCATAGAAATGATTGGGACTCACTTTACTGACCGTATATCCACTGGAAAAAAAAAAGGCTGGAAACAAAACCCAACCAAAATCCACATAAAAGCCCTGTTGTCCAACACAGTTTTTCACTGTAGAATCTAATGGGAATCCAATGAGAAAATTGTACTGGTCATCTGAATGTACCAAAACAAAGCTCTATGAAAGGCAAAAACTATTTCTTCTTCTGTTGTACCTAATTAAATCAGCAACACTTCTTTTACTATGTGCTACAATAGCAGCTGGTTAACAGTAGAACAGTATTATATATCCGAGTCTCTTTAAGAATCCCTTCAGCCAGTTTATACTAATTATTGGTGTAAGAAAATTGCATGCTTTTTTTGAAGAAATAATTTAGTGATGGTTTTATCTTGATCATTTAACCACCCACAGACTATAAAAGTCAAGACATTCTCTCACTAAATCTGCAAGAACTTTTGTAAAGATCATGCAGCTGCAGAAGGGGAAAGCCAACTGTCAGACTCTCCACAGAGGAGGCAGGGATGGTTTATTACTGTTCCTGCCTTAATGATCGCTGTCTTCTTGGTGCACAATGAGTGCTGTGTATACAGCTTAAGACTTCCTGCTTCCATCCCCAATAGTGACAAAATTGGTGGTACTGGGTAACCACAGGAGTTGTACGGTCTGTAAACTGGGTGTGGCTTTAGTGAAAGGGATGAGGCTTGGTTGAACTTGATGGACACGTGTCTTCTTTCAACCGTACTAACTATGTAACTATGTAACATGTGATGCAGTGCGCCAAAGAAGTATGCTAAAATTTTGCCACAATTTGTGACATAAGGCGAGTCAACTAGGAAACTAGGAAAAATTGTAGACTTAGACTAGACAGTCTAAACCTGCGCTAGATTTATCAACACTATGATAAATGTGGCATATTTTAAGACTGTGTTTACACTGTCTAAGTATTAGACAGTATTGCTAGATCTACCCCAATGTCTTTAAGATATTAATGATGTTCAAATTAATAAGTGCTTGCTTTGTATGTTGAGTCATTAATTGGCTTTTTTCTTCTTGGTCTAAATGAACCTCATCAAGATGCAAGGATGTACATCTATTGGCACAGTTTCTGTCAGCTGACTTGGTAGAGGCGGCTGTGCAACTTAGACATTTTCATTTTGTTAAGACTTATAAAGTGGTGATAATTTGTATCCAATTCACTCTTACCTATATTAAGAAAATAATATGGTACATGTCTCAGCCAGTTAAAAGTCTAAAAGACATAACTCAGTACAAGTAAATTGCCTTGTAATTATGTTTGTCACCTATTTTTCAGTGCATAATTTTTTTAATCAACATAGTAAAATTTTCTTTTGGAAATTTGAATGTTTACACACAGACTGTGTGGGTGATTTAAACATCCAATGACTTAATGGCAGTTTACCAAAAAGCTGTGACTGCATAATCTAACACATTTCAGAGACTAGATTAAGTAGGCAGAATAAATCCTGATATGCTGACAAAGCATCAAAAAAGTAGTCTAAGTAGGTCAATGTTTTAGCCCACGTTCTTTTGGTGGCCCATACTTTGGAACCCTAGTCAGTGAACTGACAAAGGACTTTCACTATTGTACTAAAAATATATTCTTCAAGTGGAGTCCACCGAAGGAGAAAAAGAGAGAATGTCCAGCGTGCACCCGTGTGCTTCAGTAGAAATGGTTTCGCAAACTAATATATTCCGTATTAAAAAGTGGTTACAAGTTTACACCACACATCCAAACACCATATACAGCCGACGTGTTTCGGAAAAAATCCATATTCATGGCATGGATATACGCTAGTGCTGGAGCAATATAAAATGGGGGTTTTTTTTCTTTCCCTCCCACGATCAGTTTTTTTAACACATGACTGATAAATAAAAACACAATAGACAATAAAAATGTAAAATGTTAGTAAAAAATTAAAAGTAAGATCAAGGTGGTAGTGAGAATCCTTATTAATGGCAGCATAAGGTCTGCCTTTTATTAAGAACGTCTGTGATCACGTACCTAGGCCTGTAAGATCCACCATAGCTTCTCTACTAGAAGCTTTCTCTGCTGTGGTCATCTACCAACTCTCCCCAAGTCGGTCTATAACCCGTTCAATGGCGCCTGCAAATTTAAAAATACCTAACATCACCCGGTGGATCTCGGCAAATGTTTGGATGCCATGAGACGCCCTACACTCAAAGGTCTCAGTGCGTCAAGAGATTTTCTACGAATGCGGACCTTCAAAGCATTTAGTAAGTACACCCAACGTATTGAGTCCGAAATTCACTACACCATATAACATAGACTACAAATCGCGTATTGCAATTAATATAAGTGTTAATATCAAAACTTTTTTTACTAGAAAAAGAAAAAATCTTATTTGTAACTTCTGAATAATTACATGCAATACAGCGATTGTGTCCACATTTAAAGAATCCTTTTGTTGATAACCAATGTGTTCTATTTTTATTATTATGGGAAAGAAAAAGACTAGAGGATAAGAGACCCCAATGTCTGTCCTCCTTCTTTTAGATACAAATCTAATGGAATTCTCATTGATGATGTTGCCAATTCCATGATGTATACTCAAGAGAGGAAGATACTTTTTTATTAGATGACAAATTTCTTTAAATTTTGGGCTATAAGACGTGGTAAAAGTAATAATATGCCTATTATTTTTATTTTTAATATTGGACGTCTTTTTTTTAGCTTATCCAAATCTTGTTTTGATTGCCCTAAAAGATCCTCTCTCGGAATATTAGAAACTTTTTTTTACTGCTTTACTGAGTATATATGATCTATAACCCCGTTCCATAAGTCTTTGGCAAGTATTTTCCTGATACACAACAAAGTTTTCCAGTGATGAACAATTTCTTTTCAACCTAATAAGTTCCCCAAATGGGATATTTCTGACTATATGTTGTGGGTGACAAGATTTAGCATGAAGAATTTAATTTTTCACCAGTTCTTTCCTGTATGGTAAGATATCTATTCTATCACCATGCTAAATCTTGTCACCCATGGCATCCAAACATTTTGCCGAGATGCACTCAGGTGATGTAAGGAATTTCAAATTTGCAGGCATCGAGCGGGTTAATAGACCGACTAGGGTAGGTGACCACGGCAGAAAGCTTCTAGCTAGAGAAGCATGGCGGATCTACAGGCTAGGTACGAGATCCCCAGATGGTCTTAATGAAAGTCATGACCTTATGTGCCATTATTAAGGTTTCACACACCCACCTTGATCTTATTTGAATCTTTTTGCTATACATTTTGCAATTTTACTTGTATATTGTGTTTTATAATATCAGTCATGTGATTAATCACATGATCGGCGGGGAACCATATTTATATGCTCCCCCCACTAGCGTATTCCATGCCATGAATAAGGATTTTTTTCCGAAACGCGTCGGCTGTACATTGTGTTTGGATGTGTGGTGTAAACTTGTAACCACTTTTTAATACGTAAAATAAAGTTTGGAACCATTTTCTACTGAAGCACACGGGTGCACGCTGGACATTCTCTCTTTTTCTCCTTCGGTGGACTCCACTTGAGCAATTTGCCTTTGCCTGTCCGGGCGTCCTGCTGCTGCAACCAATAGGTGAGCTGATCACATACCTTCTAAAAATATATTCTTATCCTATTACCTTGATTCTTAATGCATCTATATTATTTTTATTATTATTATTATTTATTTTAAAGCGCCATTGATTCCAGGGCGCTGTACATTCGAGGGGGTTACATACATTACATAAGTCAAACGAGTACAGTGATAAGGGATAATGACAATTGGCACAACAGAGGGAGAGAGGACCCTACCCGCGAGGGCTTACAATCTACAAGGAGGGGGAAAGAGACAGGAGGTGAGGGGCAGACATGTCTATGGAGGAAGAAGTGACAAGTTTAGTGAAGGTTATAGGCAAGACTGGAGAAATGGGTTTTCAGGTTGCTTTTGAAGCTGGTGAAAGTGGAGGAGAGTCTGATGTGTTGGGGCAGTGAGTTCCAGAGTGTGGGTGAAGCACGGGATAAGTCTTGGAGACGGTTGTGTGAGGAGCTGATAAGGGGAAAGCAGAGGAGAAGGTCCTGTGAAGAGCGGAGAGTGCGTGGGGGAAGATATTTGGAAATTAGGGCAGAGATGTATGGAGGGGAGAGGTCATGGAGAGCCTTGTAGGTCATGGTTAGTAGCTTGAAATGAATGAATCTATTGATGTAGACCCAAGCCAAGTGTCCATCAATGGGTTTCCTAACTATATATTTTCAAGGCATATATTTAGAATATGCTATAAATGTATGATCATGGCAGTGGGGTTGAGCTGCATTATTTTGCAGAGCTAAATGTTGCAAGAGGTGCCGTCATTATAACATTTGGTGGAGTTTCAATAGTCTGACTCCCATAAATGATGGTGCAATGATCTTGGTAAGTTGTAGTCCTTTACCTTTTTATGACACATAGTTAAAACCAGAAGTTTACATACACTATATAAAAAGACAAAAATGCATGTTTTTCTCACTATCTGACATGAAATAAGAATAAAGCTTATCCGTTTTAGGTCAATTAGGATTACAAAGTCCAGTAGATTAGCACTGGGAAAGCAAAGCCGAGGAACTTTATTGAAGAATTGCCGGTACAAACATAAAAACGTGCGGAGACAAGCAAACAATCAGAGAGACAAATGGAAAGTACTACTGACATATTTTGGGCGACACAGCGCCCTTAGTCGTTGGCTTCGCTTTTCCAGTGCTGATCTACTGGACTTTGTTTTCTTATTGATATTGCGCATCTTGGAGTGCAGTTCGTGCACTGGATTCTACATGAGTACTGTTATTGTTACGCTATGCAGGTGAGATGGTTTAACCCATTCTCTTTTGTTTGAAATTAGGATTACCAAAATTATTTATATTTGCCAAATGCCAGAAAAGAGAGAGAGAGAGAGAAAGAAAGAGAGAAAAAGAGAGGGAAAGAGAGAGAGAGAGAAAGAGAGAGAGAGAAAGAGAGAGATTTTTTAAGGCATTTATTACTTTTTGCAAAGTCAAAAGTTTACATACACTAGGATTACTATGCCTTAGAGACACACCTGACGATGTATTTTAAGGCACACTAGAAACACGCTTCTTCTGCATGCAGCAAGAAGAGAATTGTGGACTTTCATAAGTCTGGATTATCCTTGGGTGCAATTTCCAGATACCTGAAGGTGCCTCACTCATCTGTACAAATAATTATATGCAAGTACAAACAAGATGGGAATGTCCAGCCATCATACTGCTCATGAAAGAGAGGTTCTGTGACTCAGAGATGAACATGCTTTGGTCCAACATGTGCATATCAACCCAAGAACAAAAGCAAAAGACCCTGTGAAGATGCTAGCAGAAGCTGATAAGATTGTGTCATTATCTACAGTGAAACAAATACTGTATCAACATGGGCTGAAAGGCCACTCTGCCAGGAAGAAGCTGCATTACTGCAAAAGAAACCTATAAAAGCCAGATTGTTGTTTGCAAATGCACACAGGAAGAAAAACCTATATTTTTGGAGACATGTCCTGTGGTCTGACGAAACTACAATTGAACTGTTTGCCCATAATGACCATTGTTACGTTTGGAGGAAAAAGGGAGAAGCTTTGAAGCCTAAATACACCATCCCAACTGGGAAACTCGGGAGTGGCAGAAACATGTTGTGGGGTTATTTTGCTGCAAGAGGGACTGGTGCACTTCACAAAATAGATGGCATCATGAGGAAAGAAGATTATGTGGCAATACTGAAGCCACATCGGAAGACATCAGCCAAGAAGTTAAAGCTTGGGTGGAAAATGGGTCTTCCAAATGGACAATGACCCAAAGCATACTGCCAAACTGGTTACAAAGTGGCTTAAGGATAACAAGGTCAATGCTTTGGAGTGGCCAATACAATGCCCTGATCTCAATCCTATTGAAATATTATGGACAAAGCTGAAAAGGCAGGGGCGAGCAAGGCAACCTGCAAACATGGTTCAGTTACACCAGTTCTGTCAGGAAGAATGGGCCAAAATTCCTACCAATATTTTTGGGAAGCTTGTGAAAGGTTATCCAAAATGTTTGACCCAAATCATACAATTTAAGGACAATGCTACCAAATACTAATGAAATGTATGTAAACTTATGACTTTGCAGAAAGTAATAAAAATGCCTTAAAAATCTCTCACTCAGTATTCTGGCAATTGGTAAACATAAATAATTTTGGTAATCCTAATTGACCTAAAATGGGTAAGGTTTATTCTGATTTCATGTCAGATAGTGAGAAAAACCTGAATATGTGTCTTTTATATAAACTTCTGGTTTCAACTGTGTATGACAACCAACCTTATTATTACCTTAACAAAATAATATCAGACTATTGTTTCTTAAGCCATTTAGAGATGCGTTTGCTTGTACTTTTTGATTGTTGTCACATACAACCAAAAGTAATATTAAAAGGTTTTGAAAAAATGTAAAACTGTTGCAGACATTTTCGCTATGGCTGCTGGATGTAAAAAAGAATGTTTCCATTCACTGCCAGCAAGTACTGTACAACTGACAGTTAAATGGATTACAAATAGTGTTGAGCGATTGCGTTGGCTATTGAGATCGATCGATAGTCGATAGTCGGCCGCTATCGATAAGGGTTTTTCGATAGTGAGCATCGTTATGAGCCCTTACCATTAAGTTATGGAAACCCCCCCCCCCCCCCCCCCCCCCCCCTTTT
>JAODAL010051827.1:0-26427 GCA_025379985.1 Phyllomedusa bahiana | reverse complement strand
TTTTTTGGGTGTAAAAATGAAGGTGTTGTTGCTCTCCCCATAAACTTTAAGGGGTCACCTCATAATCGACTGCTCACTATCAAAAAAATTTATCAAGGGGTGGCCGACTATCGCCCAAATGTCGAAAACCCAAAGAAATTTAAATAAAACCACAAAATTTACCCCACTCCCTTTTATAAGAATTTTTAGTGGGTTTTTCCAAACCAGGAAAATTTCTTCTTTTTACTTCATCCCCACCATTTTTGGATTTTTTGGTCATTCATTCCTTGCGTTTTTTTTTTTTTTCTCCCCCATGTTTTCTTTTTTTGGGCCTTGAAAAGGAGGTTCACACTACCAAAGGTGAGGGCTATTTTTTTAAATGTAAAATGTGTAAAAAAGAAATTTTTATGACCGTTTTCCGTTAAAAAGGGGTGCTGTTGATTTTTTACCCCTAAGAGTAAAGAAATCCTGCAGCCTAGTGGAGAGAAAAAGGGAGTAAAGGGAGAAGGGCTAAAAGGTCCTACTAAAAAGTCTTTAAAGAAAGTGTCCAGCAGTTTTGTGTTTGGTTGTTAATGATTCCCATTAGTTGTCCCATCAAAAATGGGTCCCCTGTTTTTTTCCCGGGCAGGGGAAAAGGGACGGCAAGAGTTTTCCCAAAACCCCGGAAAAGCCACAGAAGGGAAGAGGAGAATAAGAGAGGGGGGAAGGGGGGTTACAGTCCCCCTAAAGCAGAAAAAGGTTACTAGAAAAAAAATTAATTTTTGTGACCCCATGTGAAGCCTAAAAGCTTTTGGGACTAAGGAAGGCTTGCTGAGAGGGCCCGGGGAACAGGGGTTTCCCAGAAAATTCGGGCAGAAAAAATGAAGGTTTTTGCCCCGGGTTACGGGAGGGGAATGGGGGATTATCCTTCTCCAGGATGAGAGACAGACAGAAACACAGAACCTGGAAATAGAAAGACTAGCCGTGTAAAACTAAACTAAAGCATATATGCTACTCACAAAAGTTATAGATATTTGGTTTTCAGGTAAGATTTATGCAAAATGTAAAAAAATTCTCGGCTCCAGTGATGTTTTCTCCAGAAAGTCGTCCATTTAAATTGTAGCATGCAATGTTGATGTTCTCATCTCAAACAATGAAACAAAACAACAGTGGAGGACATACACCATCAAAATATGTCACTGTCTTATCAATATGCCATGTGGCCTTGAGATTCAATTACAGCTTGACAACGTCGTTTCATGCTGTTCACAAGTCAGGTTATTGACTGCTAAGGCACATCATCCCACTCTTCATGAAGGGCGCCCCCAAGGCCATTAGGGTTCAGGGATACAGAGTTATGAACTTCTACATGGTGAGATTGCTGATCCCACAGCTTTTCTAGGGGGTTAAAGTCTGGAGAAAGTGCAGGCCACTTCATTTGAGGTACCCCAGTCTTCAACAGCTGTTCCTTAATGAAGTGACCTCGATGAGCTGGAACATTTTCATCCATGAAGATGAAATTAGCAATGTGTTGTTCATGCCGAGGCCCAAAGACTGGATAAATGATGTTATTCAAGTGGTAGGGGCTGTCATTGTACCATTCACAGAGTTTTGGGGGCAGTTCGGGT
This sequence comes from Phyllomedusa bahiana, assembly GCA_025379985.1. Classification (NCBI taxonomy): domain Eukaryota; kingdom Metazoa; phylum Chordata; class Amphibia; order Anura; family Hylidae; genus Phyllomedusa; species Phyllomedusa bahiana. The sequence goes on along the minus strand of JAODAL010051827.1, from coordinate 24,841 downwards.
TAATGAAAGAATCACACCGCCCACATTTGTAACCACCACCCACCAAAACGTTGTCTGGTTACAACAGTGGTTTATGCGTATCGCTCTACTTGACGTCTCCAGCATCATTGGCAGCCATTATCTCTGCTCAGAGTTAGTTTTGAACGATTTAATCGAGAAAACTTAAAATCAAGTCGATGTTTACGGTTTTCTCAATCTCAATTCTATCCGATTTTTTCCCTCAAAATCAGATCAAAAATTGTGATGGAGAATTAAGATCACATCATTTTCGCTGCTTCATGAAACTTTTTGCGGCCAGCCAATCAGTACAGAGCACAGAGGGGGTCAACCCAACCTTCACCAGTGGGGATATAGGGATCTCATTGGCTGCTAAAATTTTCATGACCATTTTTATTTTTTGTCTCGTATTTCCTGGTGCCATTATGATAAGAGACTGTGAACTGAACACATTGCTCTCTCTGCTGTGCTTGTTTCAAAGCAGGCAGACACACCATTTCCCAATGATTTCACAAAGGAAAAGCTAATAGATGGATTACTTAGGGTTGGGGTACAGCAAGATAAGGCAAACCTACACAGTAGTAATTAGGGATTTTGATATTGCTGCTGACTGCATCTTTGCATTGCCCAAAAGTTCCTTGCAGTTTGTTTTTTGGGGGGACAGCACGGGCAGAAGACATTGTTAGAAAATCTCTCAAAAGAAATTGCTGTGATATACTGGTTTCTTGCAGACAATTTAATTCTTTGCCCCAAAACTCTTGTTTCAAATACTCAGTTCTTCTTGCTAATTTTATTCTGAGTGTTCAAAAGGTAATTTTTGCTGGTTTTGGGGTCATGCTGCTGTAAAAGAAAGCGATAGTCAATATCCTATTCAAAAAAATCCTGTTTCAAATGCTCATTTCTTCCTGAAAATGTTATCGATTGTCCAAAAGGTCATTTATGCTGGATTTGGGGTTAGGCTGCTGTGAAAGACAATGACACTAAATGTCATATTCCCAAAAATCTTGTTTCAAATACTCAGTTCTTCTTGCTTATTTTATTCTGAGTGTCCAAAAGGTAATTTTTGCTGGTTTTGGGGTCATGCTACTGTAAAAGACAGTGATACTCAATGTCCTATTCAAAAAAATCTTGTTTCAAATGTTAATTTTTTTCTTGACAATATTATTGAGTGTCCAAAAGGTCACTTTTGCTGGTTTAGGGGTCATGCTGCTGTAAAAGACAGCGATAGTCGATATCCTATTCCCTAAAAAACTTGCATCAAAATACTCATTCTTCTTGCTTTTTTTTTCTGAGTGTCCAAAAGGTAATTTTTGCTGGTTTTGGGGTCATGCTGCTGTAAAATACAGTGATAGTCAATGACTTATTCCCATAAATCTTGTTTCACATACTCATTTCTTCTTGAAAATTTAAATGAGTGTCAAAAAAATCATTTTTGCTGGTTTTCGGGTTATGCTGCTGTAATAGACAGTGATAGTCAATGTCCTATTTATAAAAAAAAATGTTACAAATACTTGTTTCTTTTTGAAAATTTTATTGATTGTCCAAAACCCAAAAATTTTTGCTGGCTTTGGGGTCATGCGGGCTGTAAAAGAAAGTGATAGTCAATACCCTATTCCCTAAAATCTTGTTTCAAATACTCAGTTCTTCTTGCTAATTTTATTCTGAGTGTTTAAAGGGTAATTTTTGCTAGTTTTGGGGTCATGCTGCTATAAAAGACAGTGATACTCAATATCCTATTCCCTAAAATCTTGTTTCAAATACTCAATTGTTCTTGAAAATTTTAATGAGTGTCCAAAAGGTCATTTTTTGCTGGTCGTGGGGTCATGCTGCTGTAACAGACAGCGACAGTCAATGTCCTTTTCAAAAAAATCTTGTTTCAAATGCTCTTTTCTTCTTAAAAATGTTATCAAGTGTCCATAAGGTCATTTTTGCTGGTTCTGGGGTCACGCTGCTGTAAAAGACAGCGATAGTTAATATTCGAATCCCTAAAATCTTCTTTCAAATAATGAGTTCTCTTAGCTAATTTTATTTAAAGTGTCCAAAAGGTAATTTTTGCGGGTTTTGGGGTTATGATGCTGTAAAAGACAGCAATAGTCTATATCTTATTCAAAAGAATCTTGTTTCAATTACTCATTTCTTCCTCAAAATTTAATTGAGTGTCCAAAAGGTCATTTATGCTGTAAAAGACAGTGATACTCAATGTCCTATTCCCAAAAATCTTGTTTCAAATACTGAGTGCTTCTTAAAAATTTTATTGAGTGCCAAAAGGTCATTTTTGCTGGTTTTGGGTTTATGTTACTGTAAAATACAGCGATGGTCAATGACTTATTCCCAAAAATCTTGTTTCAAATTCTCAGTTCTTCTTGCTAATTTTATTCTGAGTGTCTAAAGGGTAATCTTTGCTAGTTTTGGGGTCATGCTGCTATAAAAGACACTCAATGTCCTATTCAAAAAAAATCTTGTGTAAAATAATCATTTCTTCTTGAACATTATATTGATTGTCCAAAACATCACTTTTGCTGGCTTTGGGGTCATGCTGCTGTAAAAGACAACGATAGTCAATGTCCTATTCCCAAAAATCTTGTTTCAAATACTCAGTGCTTCTTGAAAATGTTATTGAGTGTCCAAAAGGTAATTTTTTCTGGTTTTGAGGTCAAGCTGCTGTAAAATACAATGATAATCAATGTGCTATTCCCAAAAATCTTGTATCAAATACTCAGTTCTTCTTGCTAATATTATTCTGAGTATCCAAAAGGTCATTTTTGCTGGTTTTGGGGCCCCATGCTGCTGTAAAGGATAATGTGTGAATGACTTTTTCCCCAAAAACTTGTTTCAAGTATCGTTTTCTTGAAATTTTATTCTGAGTGTCTAAAGGGTCATTTTTGCTATTTTTGGGGTCTTGCTAAAAAAGACATGATACTCAATTCCCTATTCCCTAAAATTTGTTTCAAATATCAATTGTTCTTGAAAATTTTTTTGAGTGCCCAAAAGGTCATTTTTTGTGGTCGTGGGGTTTGTGTAACAGACGCGCCCGGTCAATGTTTTTTTTCAAAAAAATCTTGTTTAAAAGTCTTTTCTTCAAAAAAATTTTATAAGTGTCCTAAGGCATTTTTGCTGGTTTGGGGTCACGCTGCTGAAAAGACGCGATAGTTAATTTCGAATCCTAAAATTTTTTCAAATAATGGTTCTATTAGCAAAATTTTTTTTAGAGTGTCCAAAAAGTAATTTTTGCGGGTTTTGGGGTTATGATGCTGTAAAAGACAGCAAGTCGCCTTATTCAAAAGAATTTTTTTAAATTTATTATTTCTTCCTGAAAATGAAATTGAGTGTCCAAAAAGGGCATTATGCTGGATTTGGCATTAGGCTGCTGTAAAAGACGTGATTCAATGTCCTTTTCCCCAAAAAATTTGTTTCAAATACTGAGTGCTTTTAAAAATTTTTTGAGTGCCAAAAGGGGTATTTTTGCTGGTTTTGGGTTTGTTATGTAAAATACAGCGATAGTCAATGACTTATTCAATGCAGTCAATGCAGCTCTTTTCTGCATTTTTACTGCATTTTGAACTGCCCCGCCTTTAATTTTGATTCGTCAATAGTTCTCCATGGGTTTAAAATGGTTTCATGTCGTCCTTTTCTGTTTGGGCCGGGTTTTTCTCCACCAATGAAATAGCTTTCAAAATTTTAAATTTACTGTTTTCCCCGGAAATTTTCCAAGATCCTAATTCTTGATATTGCGCCGTTCTAGATTTTTGAAAAGTGTTTTTTTTTTTTTTTTTTATTTTTTTTAAATTTTGAGGTTTGAGCTCTTTCTGAGAATGTTTTCTGCCTTTAAAAAAGGCGTTTTTTTTTGGAAATCATACCCTGCTGACGGGCTGAGCGCCGAGTTTTTCTTTGCAATCTTTGATGTTTTTCTCATGTTCCGTTCTCGGTTCATTTCGCCGCCGGTGAGTATTTAGACCAAAAAAATTAGGTCTGCTTGTCAAGGCCAGCGTGCATTGCCCCGCGTTTGGCGAGCCGCGATCGAAAAATGCCTGGGGGGTTTTCGAGCGCGCCGATCCCGCCCCGGAACCCTACCCCGCGCCCACACCGGCCCTTTGCCCGCCCCTTAAAGCGGGGCGCAGCTGAAAGGGGGGCGAACGCTGCGCCTAACACGCATCCCTGCGTCCGACAGGGGGGTTTGGGCCGGAGGCGCAGTTTACTCCCCAAAAAAAGGCGAAAACCCGTCATACTGTCGCCCTTGTTTTTTTTTGCTAAATTTTTTTCGAGTGCCCAAAGGGGAATTTTTTGCTGGTTTTTGGGGCAGCTGCTGTAAAAACCGTATCAATGACTTATTCCCCAAAAATTTTTTTTAAAATACTGTTTTTCTTTTAATTTTTTTTCTGAGTGTCCAAAAAGGTCATTTTGTGGTTTTGGGGTCATGCTGCTATAAAAGAAGCGATAGTCAATTCCTATTCCCTAAAACTTGTTCCCCAAAAACTCAGTTCCCCCTTGAAAAAATTTTTTTGTGTTCCAAAACGTAATTTTTTCTGGTTTTGGGGTCATGTGCGTAAATGAAGCAATAGTCCAAAATCCTATTCATAAAAATCTTGTTTGAAATACTATTTACTAATTTTTTCTTGACAATATTATTGAGTGTCCAAAAGGTCACTTTTGCTGGTTTAGGGGTCATGCTGCTGTAAAAGACAGCGATAGTCAATATCCTGTTGCCTAAAATCTTGTTTCAAATACAAGCAGTCCCCAGGTTACATTTGTTTTAGGGACTGTAGGTTCGTTCTTAAGTTGAATCGGTATGTAAGTCAGAACAGGTATATTTAGTATATGTGTGGTTTGAGGAATGCTGGCACTTGTAGTTCCACAGACACTAGCTGCTGTGGAACATGAAACTGCAAGTGCCAGCATGCCCCCGCAGCACCAGTTAAACACATGTACTAATCAACACCACTACAATTAGTACATGAGTGGTGTAGCATGCTGGCACTTCAACAACTATGAATGCCAGCATGCCGCACATGGGTGCTGATCAGTGCAGGCGTCAAAGAGAAGTGGGGGCGGGTGAGCCCTGTAGCCAGGGAAGTGAGGGAGTGCGGTGCTGGGGCATTGTCTCCCCAGGCACATTATACTACATACCCCTGCACCCCGGACACTAAATACAAAGGGGCACTGCTGCTATACTGGATAGATGTCCTCCGCCCTGATGCAGGGAAGCGCTATAGGCACCACACACTTACAGCTGTTGGGTGCGGTTCTTCAGCAGTGTGTACAGGGCAGATAGAAAGAGGTGGGGAAAAATATAGAACTTATTATAAAATCACTCCGGGATCCATGGGGGCCCCGGGGGCAACCTGTTCACTGCCGGATCTACAGACCGGGCACAGGGGGAGATGGGAGAAGCAACTGCTCCATGCAGACCAGCTGGCAGAGCACTGGCTTTCCCCCTACAGTTAGCCCACAGCAGAAGAGCAGGTCACCATTCAGATCACTCAGCATGTACCCAGAGCCTCCCATCTGCATACCATTGCCCAGCAGTACCCCAAGGGGCCCCCCATCTGCGGGAGTATTCCCCACAGAAAAACCGAGACCCCCCTCTTCTGCAGGGGCATTGCCCGGGCAGGAAAACCCGACCCCCCTTTCCCTTTAGGGGCATTCCCCATCAGGGTACCCAGACCCCCTTTCTGCAGAGCATTCCCCAGCAGTGAAACCCAGAGCCCCCCCCCTTGCAAGCTTTTGCCAGCATTACACCCAAGGCCCCCATCTGCGGGACTTTGGGGCCCACATAAAAACCAGAGCCCTAAAGCTCCCAGAGCATTGCCCATTTTTAAAACCCAGAGGCACCCTTGGGGAGTATTTCCCCAACCAAAACCCCAGACCCCCCTTTCTGAAAGAGTTTGGGCCCAACATCCCCCCCCCAGAGGCCCCCTTCTGCAGGTATTCCCCCAGCAGTAAAACCCAGAGGCCCCCATCTGAAAGGCATTGCCCAGCATACCCCCGGAGCCCTCATTTTCGGGACCCATTGCCCAGTAGTAAAACCCAGGGGGCCCCCCATCTGCGGTATTCCCCACCCATTTACACCCTTTTCGCTAAATTTTACAAGCATTGCCAAGCAATGCAGAAAATGGCCCTCCAATCCCCCCTGCAAAATATTATAAAAATAGTGCAGCCAGAACAAAAGCTCATCTGCTTAAAAAGAAAGTGTTTCTTTCAGAAATTTGGTGAAAACTTCTAGCAGACTTCAGACGGCCCCCGCCCCCCACAATCAAAATGGTCATGACGCCGGAAAGGTTCTTACCCGACAAAAAAAAAAAAACCCAGCTAATCTCCGGAGAAAAGATTTTAAATATGAGTAAAGGAAACACTTCCCCTCTTGGCAATGTTCCTGTGGGGGGCAGCACAGCCAGGGGGTTGATTGAAATATTTTACACACGGGTTTTTTTAACAGTATTTTGCTTTTTTTAATTAGGGGGCTTTTTGGGTACTGTATTTTCCTGCTTGATCCCTTCTTAGTGATCAAAGCTAAATGGGAAAAAGACGGGAACCATTTCCCCATAATGCACTTGGTGTCAATGTCTTTGCTTGCGGGCCAAAATCAGTTTTCCAGATTTGTTTGACACGCCCCCCAACAGCGTTCAGGCATTATGGGGCGTTACTCAGTGTGTGATGTCAAACATAAAAGAGCCAAAGGCCCTAGGACCTTTGTTTGTAACTAGGGACAGACGTAACTTTTGGGTACGTAAGTCGGGGAAAAATGCCTGTCCCCATTTCCCTTTTGAAATTGTTATTAGTGTCCAAACGATAATTTTTGCTGGTTTGGGAAACATGCTGCTGTAAAAAACAATGAAAATCAATGTCCTATTTCGCAAAAATTTTTTTCAAATACTTTTTTCTTTTTGCTAATTTTTTTTCTGAGTGTCCCTAAAAGGGAAATTTTTTGCTGGTTTTTTTTGGGGGCCCTTCTGCTGTTTGAATACAAAGGGTAGTAAATGACTTATTTTTAAAAATCTTTTTTCAAAAAACTCAGGGGCCCTTTTTCTAATTTTATTTTGGGGTGTTTTTTTAAAGGGCATTTTTTTCTGGTTTTGGGGGCATTTTGCTGTTTAAAAAACAACGAAACTCAATGTCCTGTTCAAAAAAATCTTGTTACAAATTCTCATTTCTTCTTGAAAATTTTGTTCTGAGTGTCCAAAAGGTCATTTATGCTGGTTTTTTGGGTTATGCTGCTGTAAAAGACAGCGATAGTCAATGACTTATTCCCAAAAAGTCTTGGGATCAAATTCCGTTTCTTTTTTGAAAATTTTTTTTGGTGTCCAAAAAATCATTTTTGCGGTTTTGGGGGGCATGCTGCTGTGAAAAAAACAGCAATGTCAATGAACCTATTCCCAAAAAGTTTTGTTTCAAAAAAACCAGTTCTTCTTGCTTAAATTTTTTTTCTGATGTTTCCAAAAAATCATTTTTTCTGGTTTTTTGGGGCCCCTTTCCCTTTAAAAGACAACGATAATCAATGTCCTTTTTCCCAAAAAACTTGTTTCAAATACTCCCGTCCTTCTTGCTAAATTTTTTCGAGTGTCCAAAATAACATTTTTTTCTGGGTTTTTTGGGGGCATGCTGCTGTAAAATAAAAGCAATGGTCAATGAACCCATTCCCAAAAAAAATTTTTTTCAAATTTCTCCGTCTTCTTGCTAATTTTTATTCTAGTGTCCAAAAGGAAAAATTTGCTGCTTTTGGGGGCATGCTACTATAAAAGAAAAGAAAAATCAATTTCCAAATTTCCCAAAAATCTTGTTTTAAAAAACTCGTCTTGCTTGAAAAAATTTTTTTGAGTGTTTCCCAAAAAGGGCATTTTTTTTGGTTTTTTGGGGGCATAAAATTCTTAAACACAACCGGGGGGTAGGGCAAAGTTTCCAATTTTAAAAAATCTTTTTTAAAAATCATGTTTCTTTAAAAAAGTTATTGGGTGTCCAAAAAAATTATTTTTTTTGGCTTTTGGGTCCCTGCTACAAAACCTCCCAAACCCCCGCACAAAATCTCTGACTCTCTTGGGACCTCTTTTACCATATCCTCACTTTCAACCCAAAACACAAAAGGTGCTTTCTTCAACCCCACAATTGCCACCAACCCCTTTTTTCAGTCGCTCCCCTCAAAACACAACAGAACCCGCAACATCAACAGACAACCCTGGCCCACCGCCTCCCCTAAAAAACTGAGGCGAGCTTCCCCGAATTGCTGAAAAAACCGGGTGGAAAAAAAACTCGCTCCCCCGAAAAGCTTCAAAACCCCTTACAAACCAAACCGCCCACTTTGCATTTTAAATCTGCATCACTACCACCCAAAAAAGGGAAATTTCTTACCAAATCTCATAGCCTCCCCTTTTCTCACAACCCCGAAATTTTTTCAAAAACCTTTTAACTCCCCTCCTTCCCCCCCCCGCACTTCCTCCCCATCCCCTTTCCCATCAGCGGAAGATTTTTGCAACTCATTTTTTTAAATAAATATCAACCTCAAACAGAGGAAGCTTTAACCCCCCAGTCCCCCAACCCCCAAAACCCTCTATACCCCCTACCATTCCCCCAACACCCCCCCCCCACCCTGACAAAAAGTCCCCAAAGGGGGACTTCCCTAAACCCCCTTTCCCCCTGTTAGTCATGATAACCTCCCCCTCCCCTTTTGTCCAAATCCAACCCACTTTCCTGTAACCCTTTAACCCCCCTGCCTCCTAAAACCCCATCCCAAAACCTCAGCAAATGTTATTTTCCCAGCCCCCCACCCATCTTTTTAATTATCAAATTTAAAATCGGCACTTTCCCCTTTTCCCCCTCTTAAAAAACCGACCATCCCCTATCCTTAAGGAAAAACCCTCTCTCGACCCCCCCCTCCCCTGTCCAACCCAAACGCCCCTCTCGCTGCTTCCTTTGCATTCCCAAAATCCTCGGCAGCAAAGTCTTTCTTCAGCTTTTCCCCCACCTCTCCTCCAACTCTCTCCTTTACCCCTCCAATCAGGCTTCCGACCCAACCCCCTCCATGAAAAATGCCCTAACCAAGGTCACCCAAAGACCTATTTAAAAACTAAAGCCTCACGCCACTACCCCCGTCCTTCTCCCCCCCTAGAACCCCGTACCTGCCTTTTACATGTCGACCCCCTCCATCCCCACAAAATCCTCTTTCCCCCCTCGGCATCACGGGGCCTGGCCCCCCTCCTGGAAAAACTTCATACCTCTTTTGAACGGACTTTCAGTGTCTCTTTACCCCCTGCACCCCCTCCTCCTCCCACCCGCTCTCTGTTGGTGTCCCTCAGGGGTCTGTCCTGGCCCCCCTCCTCTTCTCTATTACACTCTTGGGGCTGGGTCAGGTATAGCCTTGCATGGCTTTAAAATACCACCCGTACGTGGACGACAAACCCCCTTTTTTTTAATTCCGGTCCCCGAAATTAAATCCCTTCTCTCCCGGGGCCCCCAAAAAGCCTATCATCCATTTTCCCCTTCTTCTCCTCCCGTCCTTAAAAAAATAAATGTAATAAAAAAAGAATTATCATCTTCCACCGTCCCCCTCTACCCTCCACTTGATCTCTCTATCCCCTGTTAATTTGGGCCCCACCCCCTCACCCCGCTCCCCCCAAGTCCCCCTGCCTTGGGGTAACCTTTTTTCTTTCCCCTTTATCCCTTTAAAAACCCCACAATTTCCCAAACCCCCACCTCTGCCTGCCGCCCCCAACCCCGAAAAATAATTTTTACGCACCGCCCATTTCAATCTAGACATACTAAAAAAGTTTGTCCACGCCCCCGTCCCTCTCCCGCCTTGACTACTGCAAAATCCTTCCCCCGTGGCCCCCAGTTAGCACCCCCCGCCCCCCCTCCAAAACCATTCCCCCAAAAATCTGCTTCCCCTCTTTATTCACCTTTTTCTCCTCGGGTAATTTCCCCCTGCCCCTCCCCCCCTGCAAATCCCTTCACTTGGGTTCCCATTGCCCAAACGAAAATTTAGTTTCCCAAAAAACTAACCCCGACCACAAGGCTCTCCATAAAACCCTCCCTTTAAAACATCTCTGCCCTAAAATTTTGATACCTTTCCCCCCACCCAATCTCCGCTCCCAAAAGGACCTTCTCCTCTGCTCCCCCTTTTCATAGCCCCCCTTTTAAAAATAACCTACTCCCCGAATTCCCCCCCGTGCTTCCCCCCACACCTGGAAAATCCTTAACCCAAAAAATCGGGCTCTCCCCCAAATTTCACCCGTTTCAAAAGAACCTGAAAAACCCCTCTCTTAGGTAGCCTAAAAACCCCCCATTTAACCCCCCCACCACTACACCCCCCCAAGCATGGGCTGCCCCCCCTTTTGTCTTCCCCCTTTTTTCCCTTTTAGATTGTAAGGGCCCCCGCGGGCAGGGTCCTCTTTCCTCTCTGTTTTTTGTTTTCTAGTCATTTTTTTTTCACCATTGTATTGGTTTTTAATTAAATTTTTTATGTATGTAATTTCCCCCTTAAAAAGTTTCAGCGCCCTGGAAATTTAAAGGCCCCTTTTAAAAAAAAAAATAATAATTTAAAAATAAAAATAATAAAATGCTTTCGTAACAAACCCCCGATAATCAGTATCCTTTTCCCAAAAACCCTTTTTTCAAAAACGCAGTGGGTTTCCAAAAAATTTTACCCGAGTGTTTCCCAAAAGGGAATTTTTGCTGGTTTTGGGGGTTTGGCTGCTGTAAAAAGGGCAGCGATATTCCAAAAGGGCATATTTTAAAAAAAATCTTGTTTCAAATAAAATCATTTCTTCTTTAAAAAATTTTTTTTGAGTTTTCAAAATGTCCACTTTTGCTGGCTTTGAGGGGAAAGCTTTTCTGTAAAAAGACATGATAGTCAATATCCCATTCCCCCAAAAATCTTGTTTTAAAAAAAACCCGTGCTTCTTGAAAATTTTAAATTTAAATTTTCCCAAAAAGGGCATTTTTTTCTTTCTTTTTGGGGGCATGGCCCGTAAAATTTTAGCAATAGTCCAATGTCCTTTTTCCCAAAAATCTTGTTTTAAAACACTATGTCTTCTTTAAAAAAGTTTTTGAAAAGTCCCAAAAAGGTTTATTTTTGCTGGCTTTGGGGCCATGCTGCTGTAAAAGACAGTGATAGTCAATATCCTATTCCCAAAAGTCTTGATTAACATACTCAGTGCTTTTTTAAAAATTTATTGAGTGTCCATAAGGTCATTTGTGCTGTTTTTGGGGTCATGTTGCTGTAAAATATAGCAATAGTCAATGCCCTTTCAAATAGCATTCCTTTTCTTTTTTTTATTCTGAGCGGGGGCAAAAACTAGAAAAAGCCAGCCCAAAGAAAACTTTTGGATGCCCCCCCCCCCCCCTCTCGCCCCCTTACCCCCAAACCCCGAACTTTCCAGGACATCATTAATAAAGTAATAATACAAGGAGTAACATCTCACCAACATTCAGTTATACTGCTACCCAAAAAAATCCCCCCTATACCAAAACCAATATACCAAAACACTACACATGGAACCGAATTTTTTGCCCAAAAAATGACCCCAAAGTGTCTGAAAATACCCCTACACTATTTGATCAGTACACAAAACACCAATGTACCGCCATGTAGGGGCCATATTGGTATATACTATGTACACAGGCTTGCAACTGTATATAACCAATAGATGCCATATAGTGGAGACACCTTTTAACCCGGCCTTGCAGATGTATATTACCCCCATACAGTGACCATATAGTGGTAGTAGCACACAGTGTGCACAGGCTCTGCAGACTGTATATTACTCCTTTTTCAGTGGGACCATATAGTGGTAGGACACCAGTGACAAAGACTGTGCAGAAATATGTGGATTTTAAAGTTGTAGTTACTTTCTTGTGACTCACCTAGGGTGACGTTTTCTTTGGCGAGTCGTTTTTGACTTCCCTTTTGTTCTGCATTCGGTCCAGACCGCATGATGCGTTCTCCAACACTGCGTCCCTGGAGATTTTAGGCAAAAATATCTTAGAGCCTCACTTTTCCAGCACCTCCCTCCCTGCCCCCCCTGGCTATAAGGGGTCCATTTAGGCAGGCAGGGTTTAGTTAGGCTGTTGGGGCCCCCGATAGGCCAGGTTTAGGTAGGCAATAGAGTCCCCATATAGGCAGGCAGGGTTTAGGTAGCCATAGTGCCCCGTATAGATAGACAGGCAGGGTATAGGGGCCATATAGGTAGAAGACAGAGTTTAGGTAGCTCTAGGAGCCATATATGTAGGAAGGCAGGGCTTAGGGTAGGCTATATGCCCCATAAAGGTAGGCAGGGCATAGGGTAGGCTGTAGTGGCCAAATAGAGGCAGAGAGGGATTAGGGAAGGTTATAGGGGCCCCATACAGGCTGGCAGGGATTATGAGGGTAGGCTATCATGGCCATATATATAGACAGGGCTTAGGCGGAAAGTTTATATGGGCATATAGAGGCAGGTAGGGGCATAGGGTTGGCTATAGGGCTGGAATATACACTCACGGCCAATTTATTAGGTACACCTGTCCAAACAGCTCCGTTAACACTTAATTCTAATCACGCAATACATGGCGGGCAACTCAGTGCATTTTAGGCATGTAGACATGGTCAAGACAATCTCCTGCAGTCAAACCGAGCTATCGTATGGGGAAGAAAGGTGATTTGAGTGCACTTTGAACGTGGCATGGTTGTTTGGTGCCAGAAGGCTGGTCTTGAGTATTTCAGAAACTGCTGATCTCTGGGATTTTCACGCACAACCTTTCGAGGGTTTACAGAGAATGGTTCCGAAAAAGAAAAAAACTCCAGGGCGGCAGGTCTGTGGGGGGAAATGCCTTGTTGATCGCCAGAGGTCAAAGGGAGAATGGGCAGACTGGTTCGAGCTGATCAGAAAGGCAACAGTGACTTCAATTAGCCACCGTTTACAACAAGGTAGGCAGTTGATGCATATCTGACGCACAGTACGGCGATACTTTGAGGCAGGTTGGGCCACAAGCAGCAGAAGATAAACCGGCGTGCCACTTCTTTCCAGCTAAGAACAGAAAATGAGGCTCCAATTTGCCCAAGCTCATCGAAATTGGACAGTAGAAGTTGGAAAAAAACGTGGCCTGGTCTGATGAGTCTCGATTTCTGCTGCGACATTCGATGGTAGGTTCGGAATTTGGCGTCACCAAACTCTGAAAGCATGGATCCATCTGCCTTGTATCTTCGGTTCAGGCTGGTGGTGGTGGTTCATGGTGTGGGGAATATTTTCTTGGCACCTCTTTGGGACCCTTGGTACCAATTGGCATCGTTGCAACCTCCTTGTTGAATCTATGCCATGAAGAATTGAGGCAGTTCTGAAGGCAAAAGGGGGTCCAACAGGGCTTTGGAGGCTATAGGGGCTATATATAGGCAGGCAGGGCTATATATAGGCAGGAAGGGCTTTGGGGGGCTATAAGGGCTATATAGGCAGGAAGGGTATGGGGCTTTATTACAGGGCAGGCAGTGCCATATAAGGGCTATATATAGGCAGGCGGGGCTATAAGGGGTCACATATATATTATAGGGCAGGCAGAGATATAGGGGACATATATAGGTAGTTAGGAGTATAGAGGGAAGAATATATAGGATGGCATAGCTTATAGGACAATATATAGAGGAGGCCTTTAAGAGCCAATTATATAGGTACGGCAGAGTATAGGGGAAAAATATAGATGGTCGGCATGGCGTTAGGGGCCAGTATATAGGCAGGCAGGGCTATAGGGGCCAATATATGGCCTGACAGGGCTTTTAGAGCCAAATATAGGCAGGCAGAGTCATAGGGGCAAATATATCAGGCAAGAAGGGCTATAAGAGCCAATATATAGGCAGGCGAGGGTATAGGTTCCAATATTAGGCAGGCTGGGCTATAGGGGACAATATATAGGCGGTTCAGGGGTATAGGGGCCTATATATAGGCAGGCACAGGGGGTTATTAATATTAAAAAAATAGAAATCACTCACTTACCTGTCTCTCGCTCCCTCGCACATCTGCTCCTGGCCAGTCTGTGCTCGGCGCAGGCTGCGCGATGATGACGTCATCGCACAGCCCACGTCAGCACTGTGGGCCAGCGCAGGCTGATTAGCAGAGCGGAGTCGCTCTGCTCTGCGAATACCAGACACTCCTACCTCTGAGCACTCGGGCCGGAGGGACGGGGCGTTCAGAGGTAGGAAGCGCCGTGCCCCGCAGCTCTGTGTCCGCTGGCAGTGAAGTAGTATGTTCACTGCCGGCGGGCACAGAAACCGAACCACTAGGGTAGCAGACTCCGAGCCCCCTAAGGGTACAGGTCCCGGGGCAGTTGCTACATCTGCTACCCCGGTAGTTACACCCCTGATTCTGAGTGTCCATAAAGGCATTTTTGCTGGTTTGGGGTCATGCGCTGTTAAAAGGACAAAGATAATACAATTTCCTTATTCCCAAAAATCTTGTTTCAAATATTCAGTCCTTCTTGCTAATTTATTCTGAGTGTCCGAAATATCATTTTTTCTGGTTTTGGGGTCATGCTGCTGTAAAATATATCGATGGTCAATGACCTATTCCCAAAAATCTTGTTTCAAATACTCAGTCCTTCTTGCTAATTTATTCTGAGTGTCCAAAAGGTAATATTTACTGCTTTTGGGGTCATGCTACTATAAAAGACAATGATAATCAATTTCCTATTCCCAAAAATCTTGTCTTAAATACTCGTCTCTGCTTGAAAATTTTATTTAGTGTCCAAAAAGGTCCATTTTGCTGGTTTGGGCGGTTAGGTGCTGTAAAAGACAGCGATACTCAATGTCCTATTTTGAAAAATCTTTTTTCAAATACTAATTTCTTCTTGAAAATTTCATTGAGTGTCCAAAAGGTAATTTTTGCTATTTTAGGGGTCATGCTGCTGTAAAAGACAGCAATAGTCTTGTCTTATTCAAATAAAAATTCTTGTTTCAAATACTTGTTTCTTCTTGGAAAATTTTATTGAGTGTATTTTAAAAGGTCATTTTAGATTAATTTTTGGGTTCAATGCTGCTGTAAAGACAACCAATATCAATGTCCTATTCAAAAAATCTTGTTTTTCATATACTCATGTCTTCTTAAAAATGTTATTTGTTTCCAAATTGATCATTCCCAATTTTTTGGCTGGTTTTGTTGGGTAAGTCTGCTGTAAAAAGACAGCGATAGTCAATGTTTATTCCATAAATCTTGTTTTCAAATACTCATTTCTTCTTAAAAATTTTATTGAATGTCCAAAAGGTCATTTTTGCTGGTTTTGGGGTCATACTGCTGTAAAATATAGCGATAGTCAATGTCCTATTCAAAAAAATCTTGTTTCAAATACTAATTTATTCTTGCTATTTTTATTCTGAGTGTCCATAAAGGCATTTTTGCTGGTTTTGGGGTCATGCTGCTGTAAAAGACAGCGATAGTCAATGTCCTATTAAAAAAAATCTTGTTTCAAATACTCTTTTGTTCTAGAACATTTTTTTGAGTGTCCAAAAGATCTTTTTTGCTGGTTTTGGGTTCATGCTGCTATAATAGACAGCGATAGTCATGTCTATTTCCAGTAAAAATATTGATTCAAATACTCAGTACTTCTTGCTAATTTTATTCTGAGTGTCCAAAAGGTCATTTTTGCTGGTTTTGAGGTCATGCTACTGTAAAAGACAATGATAATCAATGTTCTATTCTCAAAACCTTGTTTTAAATACTCGTTTCTGCTTGAAAAAAATTTTATTTAGTGCTCCCAAAAGGACATTTTTGTGGTATGGGGGTTAGGCTGCTGTAAAAGACAGCGATACTCAATGTCCTATTTTGAAAAATCTTTTTTCAAATACTAATTTCTTCTTGAAAATTTCATTGAGTGTCCAACAGGTCATTTTTTGCATAATTTTTTAGGGGTGGTTCATTTGCTGCCTTTATAAGACAGCAATTAGTCAATGTTAATTCAAATAAATCTTGTTTTTCAAATACTTGTTTCTTCTTGAAATTTTATTAGTGTTTAAAAGGGTTCATTTAGAATTTTTGGGTTATGCTGTGTAAAAAGACAACAATATCCAATGTCCTATTCAAAAAATCTTGTTTCAAATACTCATGTCTTCTTAAAAATGTTATTTAGTTTCCAAATGATCATTTTTGCTGGTTTTGGGGTAATGCTGCTGTAAAAGACAGCGATAGTCAATGTCCTATTCCCAAAAATCTTGTTTCAAATACCATTTCTCTTAAAATTTTATTGATTTTCCAAATGGTCATTTTTGCTGGTTTTGGGGTCATACTGCTGTAATATATAAGCGATAGTCATAATGCCTATTCAAAAAAATCTTGTTTTCAAACTACTAATTTATTCTTGCTTTTTTATTTTGAGTGTTCCCATAAGGCATTTTTTGCTGGTTTTGGGGTCATGCTGCTGTAAAAGACAGCGATAGTCAATGTCCGATTAAAAAAAATCTTGTTTCAAATACTCTTTTGTTCTAAAACATTTTTTTGAGTGTCCAAAAGATCTTTTTTGCTGGTTTTGGGTTCATGCTGCTATAATAGACAGCGATAGTCAATGTCCTATTCCATAAAATCTTGTTTCAAATACTCAGTACTTCTTGCTCTAATTTATTTCTGAGTGCTCCAACAAGGTCTTTTTTGGATGGTTTTGAGGTCATGCTACTGTAAAAGACAATGATAATCAATGTTCTATTCTCAAAACCTTGTTTTAAATACTCGTTTCTGCTTGAAAATTTTATTTAGTGTCCAAAAGGTCATTTTTGCTGGTTTGGTGGTTGGGGTCTGCTGAAAAGAACAAGCGATACTCTATGGGTCCTATTTTGAAAAATCTTTTTTCAAATACTAATTTCTTCTTGAAAATTTCATTGAGTGTCCAACAGGTCATTTTTGCTATTTTAGGGGTCATGCTGCTGTAAAAGACAACAATAGTCAATGTCTTATTCAAAAAAAATCTTGTTTCAAATACTTGTTTCTTCTTGAAAATTTTATTGAGTGTTTAAAAGGTCATTTTAGATATTTTTGGGTTCATGCTGCTGTAAAAGACAACAATATCCAATGTCCTATTCAAAAAATCTTGTTTCAAATACTCATGTCTTCTTAAAAAATGTTATTTAGTTTCCAAATGATCATTTTTGCTGGTTTGGGGTCATGCTGCTGTAAAAGACAACGATAATCAATTTCCTATTCCCAAAAATCTTGTTTCAAATATTCAGTCCTTCTTGCTAATTTATTCTGAGTGTCCGAAATATCATTTTTTCTGGTTTTGGGGTCTAGGCTGCTGTAAAATATATAGATGGTCAATGACCTATTCCCAAAAATGTTGTTTCAAATTCTCAGTCCTTCTTGCTAATTTTATTCTGAGTGTCCAAAAGGTCATTTTTGCTGGTTTTGAGGTCATGCTACTGTAAAAGACTATGATAATCAATGTCCTATTCCCAAAACCTTGTTTTTTTAAATACTCGATTTTCTGCTTGTAAGATGTTATATGTGGTCCTAAAGGTCATTTTTGCTGGTTTGGGGTTCATGCTGCTATATAGACAGCGATAGTCAATGTCCTATTCCATAAAATCTTGTTTCAAATACTCAGTGCTTCTTGCTAATTTTATTCTGAGTGTCCATAAGGTCATTTTTGCTGGTTTTGAGGTCATGCTACTGTTTAAAGACAATGATAATCATGTTCTATCTCAAGAACCTTGTTTTAAATACTCGTTTCTGCTTGAAAATTTTATTTAGTGTCCATAAGGTCATTTTTTGCTGGTTTGCGGGGTTAGGCTGCGGTAAGAAGACAGCGATATCAATGTCCTATTTTGAAAAATCTTTTTTCAAATACTAATTTCTTCTTGAAAATTTCATTGAGTGTCCAACAGGTCATTTTTGCTATTTTAGGGGTCATGCTGCTATAAAAGACAGCAATAGTCAATGTCTTATTCAAAAAAATCTTGTTTCAAATACTTGTTTCTTCTTGAAAATTTTATTCAGTGTTTAAAAGGTCATTTTAGATATTTTTGGTCTTTCATGCTGCTGTTAATAGTCAACAATAATCCAAATTGTCCTATTCAAAAAAATCTTGTTTCAAATACTCATGTCTTTCTTAAAATGTTATTTAGTTTCCAAATGATCATTTTTGCTGGTTTTGGGGTAATGCTGCTGTAAAAGACAGCGATAGTCAATGTCCTATTCCCATAAATCTTGTTTCAAATACTCATTTCTTCTTAAAAATTTTATTGAATGTCCAAAAGGTCATTTTTGCTGGTTTTGGGGTCATACTGCTGTAAAATATAGCGATAGTCAATGTCCCTATTTCAAAAAATTTGTTTCAAATACTATTTTATTCTTTGATATTTTTATTTCTGAGTGTCATAAAGGCATTTTTTCTGGTTTTGGGGTCATGCTGCAGTAAAAGACAGCGATAGTCAATGTCATATTAAAAAAAAATCTTGTATTTCAAATACTTCTTTTTTGTTCTAGAACATTTTTTTGAGTGTCCAAAAGATCTTTTTTGCTGGTTTTGGGTTCATGCTGCTATAATAGACAGCGATAGTCAATGTCCTATTCCATAAAATCTTGTTTTCGAAATTACTCCCAGTACTTCTTGCATTATCTGAGTGTCCAAAAGGTAATATTTACTGCTTTTGGGGTCATGCTACTATAAAAGACAATGATAATCAATTTCCTATTCCCAAAAATCTTGTCTTAAATACTCGTTTCTGCTTGAAAATTTTACTGAGTGTCCAAAAGGTCATTTTTGCTGGTTTTGGGGTTAGGCTGCTGTAAAAGACAGCGATAGTCAATGTCATATTTTGAAAAATCTTTTTTCAAATACTAATTTCTTCTTGAAAATTTCATTGAGTGTCCAACAGGTCATTTTTGCTATTTTAGGGGTCATGCTGCTGTTAAAAGACAGAAATAGATCCAATGTCTTATTACAAAAAAGTCTTTTTTAAAATACTCAGTTCTTCTTGCTAATTTTATTCTGAGTGTCCAAAAGGTCATTTTTGCTGGTTTGGGGTCATGCTGCTGTAAAAGACAACGATAATCAATTTCCTATTCCCAAAATCTTGTTTCAAATTATTCAGGTCCTTCTTGCTATTTTATTTCTGGTGTACCGAAATATCAATTTTTTCTGGGTTTTTGGGGGTATGCTGCTGTAAAATATATCAGATTGGTCAATGACCTATTCCCTAAAAAATGTTGTTTTAAATTTCTAAGTCTTCTTGCTAAATTTTATTCTGAGAGGTACAAAGGTCCATTTTTCGCTGGTTTTGAGGTCATCATGCCTACTGTAAAAGACTATGATAATCAATGTCCTATTCCCAAAACCTTGTTTTAAATACTCGTTTCTGCTTGAAAATTTTATTTAGTGTCCAAAAGGTCATTTTTGCTGGTTTGGGGTTCATGCTGCTATATAGACAGCGATAGTCAATGTCCTATTCCATAAAAATCTGTTTCATAATAACTCACGTGCTTCTGCTATTTTTATTCTGAGTGCTCCATAAGAGTCATTTTTTGCTGGTTTGAGGTCATGCTACTGTAAAAGGACAATGATAATCAATGTTCTATTCTCAAAACTTGTTTTAAAATACTCGTTTCTGCTTGAAAAAAATTTTTTTTATTGTCAATAGGTCACTTTTTGCTGGTTTTGTGGGTTGGTGCTGTAAAAGACAGCGATTACTCAATTGTCTATTTTGAAAAATCTTTTTTTCAAATACTAATTTCTTCTTGAAAAATTTCATTGAGGTGTCCAAAGTTGTCGCAATTTTGCTATTTAGGGGTCATGCTGCTGTAAAAGACAACAAGTAGTCAATGTCTTATTCAAAAAAAATTCTGTTTCAATACTGTTTCTTCTTTGAAAATTTTATTGAGTGTTTAAAAGGTCATTTTTAGATATTTTTGGGTTCCATGCTGCTGTAAAAGGACAACAATTTCCAATGTCTATTCAAAAAATCTGTTTCAAAATACCTCAATGTCTTTTAATAATGTTATTTCGTTTCCAAATGATATTTTTGCTGGTTTTTGGGGTAATGCTGCTGTTAAAGACAGCGTAGTCAAATGTCCTATTCCCAAAAATCTTGTTTCTAATACTCATTTCGTCTTAAAAATTTTATTGAATGTCCATAAGGTCATTTTTGCTGGTTTTGGGGTCATACTGCTGTAAAATATAGCGATAGTCAATGTCCTATTCAAAAAAATCTTGTTTCAATACTAATTTATTCATTGCTATTTTTTTATTCTGAGTGTCCCCATAAAGGCATTTTTGTACTGATTTTGGGGGTCATGCTGCTGTCAAAAGACAGCGTTAGTCAAGTCCTATTAAAAAAATCTTGTTCTCAAATACTCTTTTTTCTAGAAACATTTTTTTGGAGTTGTCCAAAAGATCTTTTTTGCTGGTTTGGCTTCATGCTGCAATAATAGGACTGCGATAGTCAATGTCCTTATTCATAAACATTCTTGATTCAAATACTCAGTACTTCTTGCTAATTTTATTCTGAGTGTCCAAAAGGTCATTTTTGCTGGTTTTGAGGTCATGCTACTGTAAATGACAATGATAATCAATGTTCTATTCTCCAAAAACTTTTTTAAAATACTGTTTCTGCTTGAAAATTTTTATTAAGTGTCCAAAGGTCATTTTTGTGGTTTGGGGGTTAGGCTGCCTTGTAAAAAGACAGCGATACTCACATGTCCTATTTTTGAAAAAATCTTTTTCAAATACTAATTTCTTCTTGGAAATTTTTCATTTGAGTGTCCAACAGGTCATTTTTGCTATTTTAGGGGTCATGCTGCTGTAAAAGACAGCAATAGTCAATGTCTTATTCAAAAAAACTTGTTTCAAATACTTGTTTCTTCTTGAAAATTTTATTCAGTGTTTAAAAGGTCATTTTAGATATTTTTGGGTTCATGCTGCTGTAAAAGACAACAATATCCAATGTCCTATTCAAAAAAATCTTGTTTCAAATACTCATGTCTTCTTAAAAATGTTATTTAGTTTCCAAATGATCATTTTTGCTGGTTTTGGGGTAATGCTGCTATAAAAGACAGCGATAGTCAATGTCCTATTCCCATAATCTGTTTTCAATTACTCATTTTTCTTAAAAAATTTTATTGACTGTCCAAAAGTCATTTTTGCTGGTTTTGGGGTCTTACTGCTGTAAATATATAGCGATAATCAATGTCCTTTCAAAATATCTTGTTTCATATACTAAATTTATGTGCTCTATTTTTATTCTGAGAGTCAATAATAGGCATTTTTGCTGGTTGTGGGTCATGCTGCATGTAAAAGACAGCGATAGTCTATGTTCCTATATAAAAAAATCTTGTTTCAAATCTCTTTTGTTCTAGACATTTTAGTGAGTGTCCTAAAGATCTTTTTTGCTGGTTTTGGTCAAGCTTATAATAGACAGCGATAGTCAATGTCTATTCCATTAAAATTTGATTCAAAGACTCAGTACTTCTTGCATAATTTATTCTGAGTGGTCCAAAAGGTATTTTTGCTGGTTTTGAGAGTCATGCTACTGTAAAAGGACCAATGATATCAATGGTTCTATTCTCAAAACCTTGTTTTCTAAAATACTCGTTTCTGCTTGAAATTCTTTTTTTAGTGTCCATAAAGTCATTTTTGCTGGTTTGGGGCGTTAGCTGCTCGTAAAAGACAAGCGTTACTCAATGTCCTATTTGAAAAATATTTTTTACAAATACTAATTTCTTCTTGAAAATTTCATTGAGTGTCCAACAGGTCATTTTTGCTATTTTAGGGGTCATGCTGCTGTAAAAGACAGCAATAGTCAATGTCTTATTCAAAAAAATCTTGTTTCAAATACTTGTTTCTTCTTGAAAATTTTATTGAGTGTTTAAAAGGTCATTTTAGATATTTTTGGGTTTCATGCTGCTGTTAAAGAAAACAAATCAAATATCCTATTCAAAAAATCCTTGTTTTCATAATACTCATGTCTTCTCAAAAATGTTTTATTTAGTTTCACAAAAGGTCATTTTGCTGGTTTTGGGAGTTCCTTACTGCTGATAAAATATAGCGATAGTTCAATGTGATTTATTCCCAAAAAGT
Organism: Phyllomedusa bahiana; assembly: GCA_025379985.1. Taxonomy (NCBI): domain Eukaryota; kingdom Metazoa; phylum Chordata; class Amphibia; order Anura; family Hylidae; genus Phyllomedusa; species Phyllomedusa bahiana. The sequence goes on along the minus strand of JAODAL010051827.1, from coordinate 2,839 downwards.
CTTTTTTAAAATTCAGTTCTTCTTGCTAATTTTATTCTGAGTGTCCAAAGGTCATTTTTGTGGTTGGGGGGCAATGCTGCTGTAAAAGACAACGATAAATCAATTTCTATTCCCAAAAATCTTGTTTCAAATATTCAGTCCTTCTTGCTAATTTATTCTGAGTGTCCGAAATATCATTTTTTCTGGTTTTGGGGTCATGCTGCTGTAAAATATATCGATGGTCAATGACCTATTCCCAAAAATTTTGTTTCAATTCTCAGTCCTCTTGCTAATTTTATTCCTGAGGTGTCCAAAGAACATTTTTGCTGGTTTTGAGGTTCATGCTACTGTAAAAGACAATGTAAATCAATGTCTATTCCCAAAACCTTGTTTTTAAATATCGTTCTGCTTGAAAATTTTATTTAGTGTCCAAAAGGTCATTTTTGCTGGTTTGGGGTTCATGCTGCTATAATAGACAGCGATAGTCAATGTCCTATTCCATAAAATCTTGTTTCAAATACTCAGTGCTTCTTGCAAATTTTATTCTGAGTATCCATAAGGTCATTTTTGCTGGTTTTGAGGTCATGCTACTGTAAAAGACAATGATAATCAATGTTCTATTCTCAAAACCTTGTTTTAAATACTCGTTTCTGCTTGAAAATTTTATTTAGTGTCCAAAAGGTCATTTTTGCTGGTTTGGGGGTTAGGCTGCTGTAAAAGACAGCGATACTCAATGTCCTATTTTGAAAAATCTTTTTTCAAATACTAATTTCTTCTTGAAAATTTCATTGAGTGTCCAACAGGTCATTTTTGCTATTTTAGGGGTCATGCTGCTGTAAAAGACAGCAATAGTCAATGTCTTATTCAAAAAAAATCCTTGTTTCAAATTACTTGTTTCTTCTTGCAAATCTTTTATTGAGTGTTTAAAGGTCATTTTAGATATTTTTGGGTTCAAGTGCTTATTAAAAGACAACTATATCCAATGTACCCTAAATCAAAAAATCTTGTTTCAAATACTCATGTCTTCTTAAAAATGTTATTTAGTTTCCAAATGATCATTTTTGCTGGTTTTGGGGTAATGCTGCTGTAAAGACAGCGATAGTAAATGTCTCCTATTCCCAAAAAAATTTGTTTTCAAATACTCTTTCTTCTTAAAATGTTATTGAATGTCCAAAAAAGGGTCATTTTTGCTGGTTTTGGGTTTTCTGCTGTAAAATATACGATAGTCATGTTTATCAAAAAAAAAAAAAAAAAAAAAAATCTTGTTTCAAATACTCAATTTATTATTGCTATAACTTTTATTTCTGAGTGTCCATAAGGCATTTTTTGTGGTGTTTTGGGGTCATTGCTTGCGGTAAAAGACAGCGATAGACAATGTTCACGATTAAAAAAAAATCTTGTTTCAATTCTCTTTTGTTCTAAATAATTTTTTGAGTGTTCCAAAAAGATCTTTTTTGCTGGTTTTTGGGTTCCTGCGCTTATAATAGACAGCGATAGTCAATGTCCTATTCCATAAAATCTTGTTTCAAATACTCAGTGCTTCTTGCTAATTTTATTCTGAGTGTCCAAAAGGTCATATTTGCTGGTTTTGGGGTCAGGACACTGTAAAAGGGGTGCCAGCTGTTCCAATACGGCAGTACTCCTGTCAGGGGCCCTAATCAAAACGGGGCCCAGTGTTATGTTAAAAATAGTAACTAGTAATGGGTTGGGGGCTCCATTTGATTTAGCTGCATGGGGCCCTGAAACGGTTAATAGATGACTGATGGCAGCACTGGGTACCACTGAACCCCTATTACTACTTCCCTACCAGCTGAACCTCCGTGTTCCCCATTGGGATGTTCTTGCTGCCACCACATATATGACAAGTTGTTGGGCCCTGGTGAAAAAAGTGATAGGGGGCTCCTGCCACTTACCATGTGCCATTTCCAATTCCGGTGTCTTCTTATGTGTCAAAGGGGACCCATAGCAGCTGCTACCACTGCACCTCCTATAGCTACGCTGTCCTCATCTTTTCAGTTAGCCATTGAAAGGAATTCATTATTTTAGCTTGTGAATTTTTTTTCTGTGAATTAGAGCCAAATTGTCTTCACTAAGTTGTTCCACGTATCCAGTTTAATTTTAATGAATGCTAATTACAGCTTCTCCTCACCTATTTCGGTATAAAAATTAACCTGATCATATTCTCCCATTGACTTTAATGGGAATCGGTGATCGGAGATCAGAAAATCAACACGATTTTCTTTAAAATCAAGAATAAACTCAATCTCGATTTTGTTAGTGGTCACACATCTCTACTCAGAGTGAATAAACTTTCATCACTGAACAGCACTGAAGACCACTGGTCCCTCATCCAGTGTATATGCTCCCTGGCCCATGCAGGATGATGATGCCCGTGCATGGTGTTGTGGTCTGGTCATCTAGCATGTAGACCACTCTGATGTAAATGATTATGAAGGGTCTGATGTGAAATTTGGGGCCTCTCACCTCCCTTAAACAAGCCTGAAGATGTGTGGCATTCTTAATCCAGTTCCTCAGGGCATTGGTTACAATGTAGCAGTCATCAGTGTGTGATGGAGCCAAAGGATGCCACTTCTTTACCTTTCTGTGACTCTTCCAGTCTCTCTGTATCTCTGATATAAACTACTGAAGACACTCTATGTTACTCTAAGCTCAGTAGCCACTTCCGTCTGAGAGCATCCTGCTCGAAGCCGCAGAATGGTTAGGTACTGTTGATCAATTGTAAGGTGTTGTCTTGGTCTCATGATGTCAAATGTATAGAGCAGGATGAAGAGTCCTGTTTAAATCCCAATTCAAATTGATCCTCTAAGTTTATCGGGGGTTCAGGGTTTCAAAAAACCTG
>JAODAL010051826.1:0-26427 GCA_025379985.1 Phyllomedusa bahiana | reverse complement strand
CCCCCTGAATCACTAACCCGCTGACCCTCGTATAGCGCGCTACAGATATCACAAATCCACCCGACCCCGATAGCGCCGTCCACAGATAACACATAATCCGCGCTGACTCTCGTATAGCGCCGTCTACAGATAACACATAATCCGCGCTGACCCTCGTATAGCGCCGTCTACAGATAACACATAATCCGCGCTGACCCTCGTATAGCGCCGTCTACAGATATCACATAATCCACGCTGACCCTCGTATAGCGCCGTCTACAGATGACTCATAATCTACGCTGACACTCATAAAGCGCCGTCTATAGGATGCCATAAACCACGCTGACCCTCGTATAGCGCCATCTACATATATCACACAATCCACGCTGACACCAGTAAAACAGAATTTAATGAAGATGTTGAAGTAGTTTCCATGGGAAATCAAGGCTGCACCAAGTGACCAACAAAAGACGTCGCAATTGTAGGTGAGGTGCGCGGTGCGGAGGGGTCAGGGGGGAGGGGTCTGCAGTTACCAAAAAGGATGCGGCGCAGATGGAACCGTTTAACAGAGAAATGTGAAGTATAAATAATACAACAAAGTACTAGAAATATATAGCGCTATACAGATGCCTATCTTACACTGAAAGACCGGGCAGCTTCAGGGGCAGACATTACACAGCCGTAACCCCTTCACTGGCAGCAGAGGACTGACCATCTGCCCTACTGCTTAGATCCCTCTATTACCAATGTCCCTCTAACAGGATCAGCGAGGAAAAACAGAGCCAAAATGTCAGTCACTGCTGTAGAACCACCCAGAGCCTGAACAGGAAGTGGGAGCCTGAACAGGAAGTGGGAGCCTGAAGCTGTAGACCCGCTCACAGCCGAAACAGGAAGTGGGAGCCTGAAGCTGTAGATCCACCCACAGCCTGAACAGGAAGTGAGATCTTGAAGCTGTAGGACCGCCCACAGCCTTAACAGGAAGTGGGAGTCTGAAGCTGTAGGACCGCTCACACCCTGAACAGGAAGTGAGAGCCTGAAGCTGTAGAACCGCTCACAGCCTGAACGGGAAGGAGAGCCAGAAGCTGTAGAACCGCACACAGCCTGAAGGGGAAGAGAGAGCCAGAAGCTGTAGAACCGCTCACAGCCTGAACAGGAAGAGAGAGCCAGAAAATGTAGACCCGCTCACAGCCTGAACAGGAAGCGGGAGCCTGAAGCTGTAGACCCGCTCACAGCCTGAACCGAAAGTGGGAGTCTGAAAATGTAGAACCGCCCACAGCCTGAACATGAAGTGGGAGTCTGAAGCTGTAGAAACCACCCAAATGGGGCCCGAACACGAAAGTGGAGGGGCTGAAGTTGTGAGACGCAGACGTTTACGAGAGCCCTGAACAAGAGGGGAGTCTGAAGCTGTAGAACCGCCCACAGCCTGAACAGGAAGTGGGAGTCTGAAGCTGTAGAACCAACCACAGCCTGAACAGAAAGTGGAGGCCTGAAGCTGTAGACCCGCTCACAGCCTGAACAGGAAGCGGGAGCCTGAAGTGCTGTCAGAAAGCTCTAAGCATACGCCCACGCCTGAAACAGGGGGATAGCTGGAACGCCACACCGACCCTTCTTCCCACATTTTGTCCTTCACACTAAAGAAGAGCACTGTGCCCCCCACCTCAGGATGGCCTTATTTGTGCTAGTTACCCCCATCCCTGCATTCGGGGAGTGTTCTGTATATTGCTGCCCCAGTAAAGCTGCCGGGTCTGTGACCAGAGATGTGAAGCGTTCTCTACAGGATGGACACATGATGTGCTGCGCTCACTCGGCGTCGGCATTTGTATACAATTTACAAAATATATATATATTTTTTTTATAGATCTCAGCACTAAAATATTACAAAATAAAATTACAAAAAGGTGCAGATCTCACGAGGAGTCGGGGGCCCTAAAGTGAAGCGGCCGCCCGCTGCGGGGAAGGAGGCCACGCTGTGCCGCTGTGATGCTCCAAACCTCTACAATGGCCTCCTTGGCCGACCACAGGCGACGCGTTCACTTTAAGTTTACATGTAACCAGAATATTCCCCACTGCATCGATAGACATGGAGATCCCCGTGTCCTGCCCGCATCCTCATCCACATCTGGTTTTAGGTAGCAATAGAAATCCCATGGCCCGGGCTCCGGGGGCAGCTCTGGTCACTGGGTAAAGGCCACAGGGCGGTGCTGACGCGTTTCGCTCCTCCTTGTGTTCATTGCTGTCAGTCTGGTACGAAATTTTCATTCTTCCTTCATAGGGAACCTGAGGGGGTTTCTTTAATTCTTGCCCTGCGCTCGTCTCCGTCCCGCTCTCCCCCGCTTGCGAGTTCATGAGCGTTATCTTGGTCAAATCACCGTAGGCGGGAGCTCTGGTCCTTGTGCTGGTCAAGGCGTTGGTTCCGCGCGGCGGGGAAGGATTGGACATTGTTATCATTTGCACGGTGTGGCTGGGGCTTTTCCTGCTCGCAAAACTGCTAGAGGGTCCTTCATTTAGAAAATAGGTGGTCATCTCCCCTTTGCCCTTCACTTTGACCACCCCTCTGCACTCCAGGGAGTAGTTACAGGCGGCCAGGACCTGCTGGAGATCGGCCGTCACCTGAAATACAAGAGAAGTGATCAGAAAGGACCCAAACCTCAGAGACCAGAGGGGTCCCAAACCTCAGAGACCAGAGGGGTCCCAAACCACAGAGACCAGAGGATCCCAAACCTCAGGGACCGTAGGGACCCGAAGCCCAGAGACCGGAGGGACCCCAACCCCAGAGACCGGAGGGACCCGAAACCTCAGAGACAGGAGGGACCCTATGCCCAGAGACAGGAGGGACCCTAAGCCCAGAGACCGGAGGGACCCGAAGCCCAGAGACCGGAGGGACCCGAAGCCCAGAGACCGGAGGGACCCGAAGCCCAGAGACCGGAGGGGTCCCGAACCCCAGAGACCGGAGGGTCCCGAACCCCAGAGACCGGAGGGTCCCGAACCCCAGAGACAGGAGGGACCCGAACCTCAGCCCCCGATATAGAGACCGGAGGGACCCGAACCCCAGAGACAAGAGGGACCCGAACCTCAGCCCTCGATATAGAGCCAAGGCCCCGAACCTCAAACCAAAAGTCCCAACCTCAGAGACCCGGGGGGCCCAAAAACCCCCGGAACAGGGGGGCCCCAAACCCCCAGAGACGGGGGACCCAAACCCAGAGACAGGGGGACCCAAACCCCCAGAGACGAGGGCCCAAACCTCAAAACCCCGGGGGATCCCAAACCTAGAGCCCGGGGGGCCCCAAAACCTCAGAGACCGAGGGCCCCAAACCCAAGACCGGGGGACCCAACCTCAGAACCGGAGGGACCCAAACCTCAGAAAACCGGGGAAACCCAAACCCTAAGACCGAGGGACCCAAACCTCAGACCCGGAGGGACCAAACCTCAGAGACCGGGGGGGCCCCAAACCCTCAGAGACCGGGGGATCCCAAACCTCAAGCCCCCCCGGGGGACCCAAAACCTCAAAACCCGGGGGGGACCCAAACCTCAAGCCGGGGACCCAAGCCCAGAACCGGGGGCCCGAACCCCAGAGACCGGAGGGACCCGAACCCCAGAGACCGGAGGGTCCCGAACCCACCCCCCCGGAGGGACCGAACCCAGAGACGGAGGGCCCCAAAACCCAGCCCCCATATGAGACCCGGAGGGACCCAACCCAAAACCCGGGAGGGACCCAAAACCAAGACCGGAGGACCCAACCCCCAAGACCGGGGACCCGAACCCCAGAGACCGGGGGGCCCAAGCCAAAACCGAGGGCCCGAAGCCCAGAGACCGGAGGGACCCGAACCACAGAGACCGGAGGGACCCGAACCCCAGAGACCGGAGGGACCCGAACCCCAGAGACCGGAGGGACCCGAACTCAGAGCCCGGGAGGGACCAACCCCCAGAGACCGGGGGGACCCAACCCCAGAGACCGGGAGGGCCCCCAAACCCCCAGAGACCGGGGGGACCCAAACCCCCAAAAAACCGGGGGGACCCGAACCCCAAGACCGGGGGGACCCAACCCTCAGCCCCGACAGAGCCCGGAGGGCCCCAAACCCCCAAAGACCGGGGGGCCCCAAAACCTCAGAAGGGAGGGACCCGAACCCCAGAGACCGGGAGGGTCCCCAAACCTCAGCCCCCAAATAGAACCGGGGACCCGAACCTCAGAGACCAGAAGAGTCCCAAACCTCAGAGACCCGGAGGGACCCAAACCCCAAGAAAAGGGGACCCAACCCCAGAACGGGGGGGGCCCAAACCCCAAGAAGGGGACCCAAACCCCAGAGACAGGAGGGACCCAAACCCCAGAGACAGGAGGGACCCAAACCCCAGAGACAGGAGGGACCCGAAACCTCAGAGACCGGAGGGACCCGAAACCTCAGAGACAAGAGTGACCCGAAACCTCAGAGACAAGAGGGACCCGAAACCTCAGAGAAAAGGGCCCCAAAACCTCAGAAAAAAGGGGGACCCAACCCCCGCAGCCATTGCCCCCATAATGGCGGGGGACTCCGGTGCTGTCCATGCGACTCGCCACATTGACCGTGTTCCCCCAAATATGTCTGGGGCTTAGCCTCCTATGACTCCCCACCACGGGGGCCATTTTCAGTCTGAAACAACCAAATAATTAAAGGGCGCCGCCCCCAAAAAAGGGGTTACAAGGGGACTTCCAGGGAGCAGAGGGGTGGGGTATAGAGGAGTGAGAGAAGCCGAGCTCTGGGGTCTATAGGAGGGAGAGAAAGCCGAGCTCTGGGGTCTATAGGAGGGACAAGCGAGCTCTGGGGTATAAGGAGGGAAAGGGAAGCGAGCTCTGGGGTTAAAAGAGGGAGAAAAGCGTGCTCTGGGGATTTTAGGAGGAAGAGAAGCCGAGCTCTGGGGTATATAGTAGGGAGAAAAAGCGAGCTCTGGGGTTTTAGGAGGGGAGGAAGCCGAGCTCTGGGGTAAAAGGGGAGGGAGAGAAGGAGCTCTGGGGTATATGGGAAAGGAGAGAACCCGAGCTCTGGGGTTTTAAAAGGAGGGGGGGGAAGCGAGCTCTGGGGTATATAGGAGGGGGGAGCTGACTCTGGGTATAGGAGGGAAGAACCCGAGTTATGGGGTATAAAAGGAGGGGGGGGAGCCGAGCTCTTGGGTTATAGGAGGGAGAGAAGGGGAGTTGGGGTCTATAGGAGGGAGAGAAGCTGAGTTAGGGGGAAATATAGGAAGGAGGGGAAGCGACTCTGGGTTATAGGAGGGAGAGAAGCTGAGTTTGGGGTCTATAAGGAGGAGAGGAGCCGAGCTCTGGGGTCTTAAAAGGAGGGAGAGAAGCTGAGCTTTTGGGTTATAGGAGGGAGAGAAGCTGAGCTTGGGGTTATAGAGGGAGGGGAACCCGAGTTTGGGGTATATAGGAAGGAGAGGGCCGAAATCTGCGGTTATAGGAGGGCGGAAAAGTGAGTCTGGGGTCTATAAGAGGGAGGAAAAGCTGAGCTCTGGGGTTATAAGAGGGAGAGAAGCTGAGCTCTGGGGGGGGGTATATTTAAGAGGGAGAGAACCCTGAGCTCTGGGGTTTAAGGGAGGGAGAGAAGCTGAGTTGGTATATAGGAGGGGGGAAAAGCTGAGCTCTGGGGTTTAAAAGAGGAGAGAAGTGAGCTCTGGGTTATAGGAGGAGAGAACTGAGCTCTGGGGTTATAGGAGGGAGAGAAGCTGAGTTGGGGTTATAGGAGGGAGGGGAGCTGAGCTCCTGGGGTCTATAAGGGAGGGGGAACCCGAGCTCTGGGGTTATAGGAAGGGAGAGGAGCGAACTCTGGGTTATAGGAGGGAGAGGGAGCTGAGTCTGGGGTATAAGGGGGAGAGGAGAAGAATGGGGGGGATTCCTGGGTCTATAAGAGGGAGAGAAGCTGAGCTCTGGAGGATATAGGAGTTAGAGCAGCGAAGCTCTGGGGTATATAGGGTGAAGGTGTCCTGACTCCGCCCCCCATCACCCACCGATCTTCATCTGGAAGTTGTTGAAGGAGTGCTCATTGATGTACTTCATCTGGTCCATCAGCTTCATGGCAAAGTCGGCCAGTGCCTTGATGTGGGTCTTGCCCACCTTGTCGTAGGTAGAGTCGTTGAGGCCGGATGCAGCCATGTAGGTGCTGCCGATGGTCTTGATCTTCTCCAGCTGCCGAAACTCGTCCTCACTGATGATCTGTGAAGGGGTTGAGATCAGTTAGTGCCCGTTCTCTGCTGCGCTGCATTGTGGTAGATGTAGTGTGTGCTCTACAAGTTGGCGCCCTTCTTACCTCGTCGAAGTCGGCGATGATCTCGTTGAGGAGCCGCAGGCACTCGACACCCTCGTTGTTGGCCTCCAGCTCCACGTAGAACTCGGAGAAGTTGGCGATGGAGGCGAACATGACCGCCACACACTCACAGGACTGATAGTAGAGCTCATCATTGCGCCGCTCGCGGGCCAGGAAGTGCGCCGCCACGTCCTTGGGGAGGATGTTGTGCAGGAGGCGGCGGTTGTAGGCCTGGAGCTCCTCCATCTCCTCCTTCTCCTCAGTGGCCTGAAAGACAGAAGTCCCAATATGGAGGACAACATGGCGGCAGAGCCCCCGCCGCGCCCCTCTATATAGTCCAGTAATGTAGGTGTCTCCAGAGGTTCCCCACATGGCTCCGCCCCCTCCATATAGTCCAGTAATGTAGGTGTCTCTATAGGTTCCCCACATGGCTCCGCCCCCTCTATATGATCCAGTAATGTAGGTGTCTCTATAGGTTCCCTGCATGGTTCCACCCCCTCTATATAGTCCAGGAATGTAGGTGTCTCCATAGATTCCCCACATGACTCCGCCCCTCTATATAGTCCAGTAATGTAGGTGTCTCTATAGGTTCCCATATGGCTCCGCCCCTCTATATAGTCCAGGAATGTAAGTGTCTCCATAGGTTCCCTGCATGGCTCCACCCCCTCTATATAGTCCAGTAATGTAGGTGTCTCTATAGGTTCCCCATATGGCTCTTCCCCTCTATATGGTGCACTACTTTAGGTGTCTCTATGGGTTCCCCAGATGGCTCCACCCCCGCTATATAGTCCAGTAATGTAGGTGTCTCTATAGGTTCACCACATGGCTCCACACCCACTAAATAGTCAAGTAATGTAGGTGTCTCTATAGGTTCCCAATGGCTCCCCCCTCTATATAGTCCAGTAATGTAGGTGTCTCTATAGGTTCCCGACATGGCTCCACCCCCGATATATGGTCCAGTAATGTAGGTGTCTCTATAGGTTCCCCATATGGCTCTGCCCCTCTATATAGTCCAGTAATGTAGGTGTCTCTATAGGGTCCCACATGGCTCCACCCCCTATATAGTCCAGTAATGAAGGTGTCTCTATAGGTTCCCCACATGGCTCCACCCCCTCTATATAGTCCCGTAATGTAGGTGTCTCTATAGGTTCCCCATATGGCTCTGCCCCTCTATATAGTCCAGTAATGTAGGTGTCTCTATAGGTTCCCCACATGGCTCCACCCCCGCTATATAGTCCAGTAATGTAGGTGTCTCTTAGGTTCCACATGGCTTCCCAATAGCCCAGTAATGTAGGTGTCTATAGTTCCCATGGCTCCCCTCTATATAGTCCAGTAATGTAGGTGTCTATAGGTTCCCCATATGGCTCTGCCCCTCTATATAGTCCAGTAATGTAGGTGTCTCTATAGGTTCCCCACATAGCTCCACCCCCGCTATCTAGTCCAGTAATGTAGGTGTCTCTATAGGTTCCCCATATGGCTCCGCCCCATTAAATAGTCCAGTAATGTAGGTGTCTCTATAGGTTCCCCATATGGCTCTGCCCCTCTATATAGTCCAGTAATGTAGGTGTCTCTATAGGTTCCCCACATGGCTCCACCCCCGCTATATAGTCCAGTAATGTAGGTGTCTCTATAGGTTCCCCATATGGCTCTGCCCCCAGTAATGTAGGTGTCTCTATAGGTTCCCCACATGGCTCCACCCCCGCTATATAGTCCAGTAATGTAGGTGTCTCTATAGGTTCCCCATATGGCTCTGCCCCTCTATATAGTCCAGTAATGTAGGTGTCTCTATAGGTTCCCCATATGGCTCTGCCCCTCTATATAGTCAAGTCATGTAGGTGTCTCTATAGGTTCCCCACATGGTGACACGATATTCCCTCTCCCCCCCCCCCGTACCTGGAGCTTCCACAGAAAGTCGAGGCGGGCGGTGGACTCCACCTGCTGGGCGTGGAGGTAGAGCGCCAGCACGAAGACGCTGATGATGACGGGCGTGGCGATCTTCAGGGTGACCCTGGGGACACTGTCCGTGCTGCGGAGACACAAGGAGACGTCTGACCGGGGGCGCAGGGAGCAAGGGAGGGGTCAGGGGGCAACATGGAGGACCCCGGGGGAGGGGGATCACGCCCACATAGATATGACCCCATCACAGGGAGTTCAGGGGAGGGGATAACTGCCCCATAGATTAGGCCCCATCACAGGGAGGTCAGGGGAGGGGAGGGGATAACTGCCCCATAGATTAGGCCCCATCACAGGGAGGTCAGGGGAGGGGAGGGGATAACTGCCCCATAGATTAGGCCCCATCACAGGGAGGTCAGGGGAGGGGAGGGGAGGGGATCACTGCCCCCATAGATTAGACCCCATCACAGGGAGGTCAGGGGAGGGGAGGGGATAACTGCCCCATAGATTAGGCCCCATCACAGGGAGGGGAGGGAAAATGCCCATGATTGGGCCCCAAACACAGGGAGGTCGGGGGGGGGGGAAAACTCCCCCCTAGTTAGGCCCCATACGGGGAGTCAGGGAGGGAGGGATAACTCCCCCTAGATTGGGCCCCAAACACAGGGAGGGGGGAGGGGGGGATAACGCCCATAGATTGGCCCATCACAGGAGGTCAGGGGAGGGGGGGATCACTGCCCCATAGATTAGCCCCATCACAGGGAGGTTTTCAGGGAAGGGGAAGGGGATCACTGCCCCATGATTTGCCCCATCACAGGGGGTCAGGGGTGGGGAGGGATAACTCCCCCCAAGATTTGGCCTCATCACAGGGGGTCAGGGGAGGGAGGGGATAACTGCCCCATAGATTAGGCCCCATCCCAGGGAGGTCAGGGAGGGGAGGGGAACTCCCCCAAGATTGGGAACCCCATACAGGGAGGTCAGGGAGGGAGGGATCAACTGCCCCATAGATTAGACCCATCACAGGGGGGTTTCGGGGGAGGGGATAACTGCCCCATAGATTAGGCCACATCACAGGGAGGTCAGGGGAGGGGATACCTGCCCCATAGATTAGGCCCCATCACAGGTTGGTCAGGGGAGGGGATAACTGCCCCATAGATTAGGCCCCATCACAGGGAGGTCAGGGGAGGGGATAACTGCCCCATAGATTAGACCCCATCACAGGGAGGTCAGGGGAGGGGAAAAATTTGCCCAATAGATTAGCCCCATCACAGGGAGGGGGGGAGGGGAAATTGCCCCATAGATTAGACCCCATCACAGGGAGGTCAGGGGAGGGGAGGGGATAACTGCCCCATAGATTATGCCCCATCACAGGGAGGTCAGGGGAAGGGGATAACTCCCCCCATAGATAGGCCCCATCCAGGGGGGTTCAGGAGGGGGGGATAAACTGCCCCATAGATTAGGCCCCATCACTGGGAGGTCAGGGGAGGGGATAACTGCCCCATAGATTAGACCCTATCACAGGGAGGTCAGGGGAGGGGAGGGGATAACTGCCCCATAGATTAGGCCCCATCACAGGGAGGTCAGGGGAGGGGAGGGGATAACTGCCCCATAGATTAGGCCTCATCACAGGGAGGACAGGGGAGGGGAGGGGATAACTGCCCCATAGATTAGACCCCCATCACAGGGAGGTCAGGGCAGGGGATAACTGCCCCATAGATTAGGCCTCATCATAGGGAGCTCAGGGGAGGGGAGGAGATAACTGCCCCATAGATTAGGCCCCATCACAGGGAGGTCAGGGCAGGGGATAACTGCCTCATAGATTAGGTCTCATCACAGGGAGGTCAGGGGAGGGGATAACTGCCCATAGATAAGGCCTCATCACAGGGAGGTCAGGGCAGGGGATAACTGCCCCATAGATTAGGCCCCATCACAGGGAGGTCAAGGGAGGGGAGGGGATAACTGCCCATAGATTGGGCCCCATCACAGAGGTCAGGGGAGGGGTTTAACTGCCCCATAGATTAGGCCCCATCACAGGGAGGGGAGGGGAAGGGATAACTGCCCCATAGATTAGGCCCACCCACAGGGAGGTAAAAGGGGGAAGGGGATGGGATAACGGCCCCATAGTTTTGGGCCCCATAAACAGGGAGGGCAGGGCAGGGGATAACTGCCCCATTGATTAGGCCCCATCACAGGGAGGTCAGGGGAGGGGAGGGTATAACTGCCCCATAGATTAGGCCCCATCACAGGGAGGTCAGGGGAGGGGAGGATAACTGCCCCATAGATTAGGCCCCCCAAAATCAGGGGAGGTCGGGGAGGGGGTATAACTGCCCATAGATTAGGCCCCATCCGAGGGCGGTCAGGGGAGGGGAGGAGATATCTGCCCCATAGATTAGGCCTCATCATAGGGAGCTCAGGGGAGGGGAGGAGATAACTGCCCCATAGATTAGGCCTCATCATAGGCAGCTCCGGGGCGGGGAGGGGATAACTGTCCCATAGATTAGGCATCATCAGAGGGAGGTCAGGGGAGGGGAGGGGAGGGGATAACTGCTCAATAGATTAGGCCCCATCACAGGGAGGCCAGGGGAGGGGGGGGTAACTGCCTATAGATGGGCCCCCAATCACAGGGAGGTCAGGGGAGGGGAGGGGATAACTTTCCCCATAGATTAGGCCCCATCACAGGGAGGTCAGGGGAGGGGAGGGGATAACTGCCCCATAGATTAGACCCCATCACAGGGAGGCCAGGGGAGGAGAGGGGATAACTGCCCCAAAGATTATACCTCATCACAGAGAGCTCAGGGGAGGGGAGGGGATAACTGCCCCATAGATTAGACCTCATCACAGGGAGCTCAGGGGAGGGGAGGAGAGGCGATCACTGCCCCATAGATTAGCCCCCATCACAGGGAGGTCAGGGGAGTGGAGGGGATTACTGCCCCATAGATTAGGCCCCATCACAGGGAGGTCTGGGGAGGGGAGGGGATAACTGCCCCACAGATTAGGCCTCATGATAGGGAGGACAGGGGAGGGGAGGGGATAACTGCCCCATAGATTAGGCCCCATCACAGGGAGGTCAGGGGAGGGGAGGGGATAACTGCCCCCATAGATTAGGCCCCATCACAGGGAGGGGAGGGGAGGGGATAACTGCCCCATAGATTAGGCCTCATCATAGGGAGGTCAGGGGAGGGGAGGGGATAACTGCCCCATAGATTAGGCCTCATCACAGGGAGGTCAGGGGAGGGGAGGGGATAACTGCCCCCATAGATTAGGTCTCATCACAGGGAGGTCAGGGGAGGGGAGGGGATAACTGCCCCATAGATTAGACCCCATCACAGGGAGGTCAGGGGAGGGGAGGGGATAACTGCCCCATAGATTAGGCCCCATCACAGGGAGGTCAGGGGAGGGGATAACTGCCCCATAGAGTAGGCCACATCACAGGGAGGTCAGGGGAGGGGATAACTGCCCCATAGATTAGGCCCCATCACAGGGAGGTCAGGGGAGGGGAGGGGATAACTGCCCAATAGAGTAGACCCCATCACAGGGAGGTCAGGGGAGGGGATAACTGCCCCATAGATTAGGCCCCATCACAGGGAGGTCAGGGGAGGGGAGGGGATAACTGCCCCATAGATTAGGCCCCATCACAGGGAAGACAGGGGAGGGGAGGGGATAACTTCCCCCTGAGATTAGGCCCCATCACTGGGAGGCCTGGGGAGGGGAGGGGATAACTGCCCCATAGATTAGGCCCCATCACAGGGAGGTGGGGAGGGGAGGGGATAACTGCCCCCATAGATTAGGCCCCATCACAGGGAGGGGAGGGGAAGGGATAACTGCCCCATAGATTAGGCCTCCTCACAGGGAGGTCAGGGGAGGGGAGAAGATAACTGCCCCATTAGATTAGGCCTAAATAACAGGGGGCCAGGGGAGGGGAGGGGAGAACTGCCCCAGAGATTAGGCCCCAGCACAGGGAGGTCAGGGGAGGGGAGGGGATAACTGCCCCATAGATTAGGCCCCATCACAGGGAGGTCAGGGGAGGGGAGGGGATAACTGCCCCATAGATTAGGCCTCATCACAGGGAGGTCAGGGGAGGGGAGGGGATAACTGCCCCATAGATTAGGCCCCATCACAGGGAGGTCAGGGGAGGGGATAACTGCCCCATAGATTAGGCCTCATCACAGGGAGGTCAGGGGAGGGGATAACTGCCCCATAGATAAGGCCCAGCACAGGGAGGTCAGGGGAGGGGAGGGGATAACTGCCCCATAGATTAGGCCCCATCACAGGGAGGTCAGGGGAGGGGATAACTGCCCCATAGATTAGGCCTCATCACAGGGAGGTCAGGGGAGGGGAGGGTATAACTGCCCCATAGATTAGGCCCCATCACAGGGAGGTCAGGGGAGGGGAGGGTATAACTGCCCCATAGATTAGTCCCCATCACAGGGAGGTCAGTGGAGGGGGGGGATAACTGCCCCATAGATTAGGCCTTATCACGGGAGGCAGGGGAGGTAGGGGGGGTAAAAACTGCCCCATAGATTAGGCCTCATCACTGGGAGCTCAGGGGGGGGAGGGTTTTAACTGCCCCATAGATTAGGCCTCATCACAGGGAGGTCAGGGGAGGGGAGGGTATAACTGCCCCATAGATTCGGCCTCATCACAGGGAGCTCAGGGGCATCTTCTGCACCTACTGCTTCTTACAGGGATTTGCAGGTTTTATGTCATTAGAATGTTTTAGCTTCGTGTCTATAGTGAGAGACTGAACCTGGCTCCTGCAGCTGAGGGCTCGTTACAGTGTGTCAGCGAGGGCAGGAGGCAGCTTCCTACAATTATAGATCTTCAGGGAAACAATTCAACTAGAATAAGTTTAAAAAAAAATTGTATGTGCCGTATATAGGGAGTATATAGGGAGTATATAGGGCTGGTTGGGGAATACGTCCTCCGAAGAAGCTGGAGGCGAAACGCGATAGAACGCGGCCGCAGTGACGTCGCCTCTTTCCATCATAGGGAACGTACATTTCTTCCTAGTCTGCGGCTGAAGAATTCTCCGACCTCCATCGTCAGTGATCGGTCCCCTTGGATGTCTGAGGGTTAATCTGGGCGAGTATACGGCGCACTCTACATGGTATATAGGACCCCCCGCTGGAGATTGTGACGGCCTCACATCGGGGGCGTCATCTCTGCTGTTACTACAGATACAATCACCCGGCGGCTCCTGCTCAGGTCACTGCCTCTTCCTTGAATAACATTTAAGGATTTTTTTGGTTTATAATCCTTTTTTACTACCTTGATTTTATTTTTCACATTTTACTACATATATAACAGCAGGGGGCGCCGTATCACCTCTGTCCAGACTGATAGATATGAGATGCAGATACATCTCCCAGAAGTCAGGACACCCCTGACATTTTATAGATAAGTCAGGACACCCCTGACATTTTATAGATAAGTCAGGACACCCCTCCCATTCTATAGAGAAGTCAGGACACCCCTCCCATTCTATAGAGAAGTCAGGACACCCCTCCCATTCTATAGATTAGTCAGGACACCCCTCCCATTCTATAGAGTAGTCAGGACACCCCTCACATTGTATACAGAAGTCAGGACGCCCCTCACATTGTATACAGAAGTCAGGACGCCCCTGACATTGTATACAGAAGTCAGGACGCCCCTGACATTGTATAGAGAAGTCAGGACACCCCTCACATTGTATACAGAAGTCAGGACACCCCTCACATTCTATAGAGAAGTCAGGACACCCCTCACATAGTATAGAGAAGGCCGGAGGCCCCGCACATTGTGTAGAGAAGTCAGGACACCCCTCACATTGTATATAGAAGTCAGGACACCCCTCCCATTGTATACAGGAGTCAGGACACCCCTCCCATTTTAATAGATAGTCAGGACACCCCTCCCATTCTATAGATTAGTCAGGACACCCCTCCCATTGTATACAGGAGTCAGGACACCCCTCACATTGTATACAGGAGTCAGGACACCCCTCCCATTGTATAAAGAAGTCAGGACACCCCTCACATTCTATAGAGAAGTCAGGAACCCATCACATTGTATAGAGAAGTCGGAAACACCCCTCACAGTGTATAGAGAAGTCAGGACACCCCTCACATTGTATAGAGAAGTCAGGACACCCTCACATTGTATAGAGAAGTCAGGACACCCCTCACATTATATAGAGAAGTCAGGACAACCCTCACATTCTATAGAGAAGTCAGGACAACCCTCACATTGTATAGAGAAGTCAGGACACCCCTCCCATTATATAAAGAAGTCAGGACACCCCTCTCATTGTATAGAGAAGTCAGGACACCCCTCCCATTGTATAGAGAAGTCAGGACACACCTCACATTGTATAGAGAAGTCAGGACACCCCTCACATTTTATAGAGAAGTCAGGACACACCTCACATTCTATAGAGAAGTCAGGACACCCCTCACATTATATAAAGAAGTCAGGACACCATTCACATTATATAGAGAAGTCAGGACACCCCTCACAGTGTATAGAGAAGTCAGGACACCCCTCACATTCTATAGAGAAGTCAGGACACCCCTCACATTCTATAGAGAAGTCAGGACACCCCTCACATTGTATAGAGAAGTCAGGACACCCCTCACATTCTATAGAGAAGTCAGGACACCCCTCACATTCTATAGAGAAGTCAGGACACCCCTCACATTGTATAGAGAAGTCAGGACACACCTCACATTATATACAGAAGTCAGGACACACCTCACATTGTATAGAGAAGTCAGGACACCCCTCACATTCTATAGAGAAGTCAGGACACCCCTCACATTCTATAGAGAAGTCAGGACACACCTCACATTCTATAGAGAAATCAGGACACCCCTCACATTCTATAGAGAAGTCAGGACACCCCTCACATTTCTATATAAAGAAGTCAGGACCCCCTTAAAATTTATAGAGAAGTCAGGACACCCTCCAAAATTGTATAGAGAAGTCAGGACACCCCTCACATTCTATAGAGAAATCAGGACACACCTCACATTCTATAGAAAAAGTCGGACACCCCTCACATTTTATAGAGAAGTCAGGACACACCTCACATTCTAGAGAGAAGTCAGGACACCCCTCACATTATTAAAGAAGTCAGGACACCATTCACATTATATAGAGAAGTCAGGACACCCCTCACAGTGTATAGAGAAGTCAGGACACACCTCACATTCTATAGAGAAGTCAGGACACCCCTCACATTCTATAGAGAAGTCAGGACACCCCTCACATTCTATAGAAAAGTCAGGACACCCCTCACATTATATAGAGAAGTCTTCTCCTGGGATAACACTGAGGATCTGACCCTGATACAATGTAAAGTAGTCACAGCATCAATGTCTATGGAGACATAATTTGAGGAATCCCTAAGAGACCGCAAAATTGAGGACACCCCTAAGTGATACAATGTAAGTAGTCAGTGCCCGCTTGTATTTACAGGGGAAACCACAGCATCAATGAATATGGGGACAAAGTGAGGACAAACCCTAAGAGACCGCAAAAGTGAGGACAAACCCCCAAGAGATGCAAAAGTGGGGGACACCAGAGACCGCAAAAGGCTACTGTTGTAACCTCGCTGACACTACGCAAGCAGAGAGTTGGAAATGTTGACTAAATTCCAAAACAGATTGGAGTGTCGTCTCCCGTGCAGACGGCGTTGGGTTTCCGCAGCGCGGTCGGGTTCGGTTTTCTGTTCCTGTTTATTTTGTCTTTTCAATGCATTAAACGGATCGAGAAGTGACGTCGGGTCTTTGCCCGTTAAACGTAAAACACGAATCGTCTGAAATCAATTTGATCTCAGCTGAACCTTGTGAGATGCGTCTTAGGGTCCGTTTATCGCTACATAGAGCAGACCCGAAAACGCTTGTTATTGGGGGTCACGCAGCGCAGAGGGGTCGGGGGTCGCTTGTTATCAGGGGTCGCGGAGGGCGGAGGTCTCTTGTGACTCCCGTTTGTCGCCGCTCTGAAACCGTAACAATAATAACATAAAATATCCGGGATTCTTACCAGTTCATTGTGGAGTTGGATAAATCACTGGAAGAGAAGAAGGAAAGAGATGAGAGCGAGGAAGAAAGACACCCCTTACAGCACTGCCCCCGCCTCTAGATGGCTCCACCTCCAGGCACTGACCGCTGACCCCAGCTCTAGATGGCGCCACCTTCAGGCCTCAGTATTACACTGACCGCTGCCCCCGGCTCTAGATGGCGCCACCTCCAGGCCTCAGTATTACACTGCCCTCGGCTCTAGATGGCGCCACCTCCAGGCCTCAGTATTACACTGACCGCTGTCCCCAGCTCTAGATGGCGCCACCTCCAGGCTTCAGTATTACACTGACCGCTGCCCCCGGCTCTAGATGGCGCCACCTAAAGGCCTCAGTATTAAAACTGACGCTCCCCGCCTCTAGATGGCTCCACCTCCATGCACTGACCGCTCCCCCCGGCTCTAGATGGCGCCACCTCCAGGCCTCAGTATTACACTGACCGCTGCCCCCGGCTCTAGATGGCGCCACCTCCAGGCCTCAGTATTACACTGACCGCTGCCCCCGGCTCTAGATGGCGCCACCTCCAGGCCTCAGTATTACACTGACCGCTGCCCCCGGCTCTAGATGGCGCCACCTCCAGGCTTCAGTATTACACTGACCGCTGCCCCCGGCTCTAGATGGCGCCACCTCCAGGCTTCAGTATTACACTGACCACTTCCCCCAGCTCTAGAAGGCGCCACCTCCAGGCCTCAGTATTACACTGACCACTTCCCCCGGCTCTAGATGGCGCCACCTCAGCCGCCTCATATTACACTGACCGCTTCCCCCGGCTCTAGATGGCGCCACCTCCAGGCTTCAGTATTACACTGACCGCTGTCCCCAGCTCTAGATGGCGCCACCTCAAGGCTTCAGTATTACACTGACCGCTGTCCCCTGCTCTAGATGGCGCCACCTCCAGGCCTCAGTATTACACTGACCACAGACCCGCCCCCCTTATGGGCCACCTCCAGGCTCAGTATTAAACCGCCCGCTCCCCCGGCTCTAGATGGCGCCCCCCCAGGCTCGTTTTTACATGACCCTCCCCCCCGCTTAAGGCCCCAAACCCCCACTTCAGTTTTTAAATCCGCTGCCCCGGGCTCTAGATGCGCCACTCCGGGCCCCTCATTTTACATGACCCTTCCCCCGTTTAAAGGCCCCAAAACCTCCAGCCTCAGATTACACTGACCCGCCCCCGGCTTAGATGGCGCCACCCCACCCTCAGTAACATGACCCTGCCCCGCTTAGTTGGCGCCCCCTCAAGCTTCAGTATTCACTGAGCTGCCCCCTTTTAATGGCGCCACCTCCAGCCTCAGATTACACGCCCCGCTGCCCCCGCTTAATGGCGCCACCTTCCAGGCTCTTTTATTACATGACCCTGCCCCCCGGGTCTGAGGGGCGCCCCCCAGGCTTCAGTATTACACTGCCCCGCTGCCCCCCAGTTGATGGCGCCCCCTCCGGGTCAGTTTTACACGCCCGTCCCCCCGGCTCTAGAGGCGCCCCTCCCCCTCAGATTCATGACCGCTCCCCCCGGGCTCTAGATGGCCCCCACCTCCGGGCCCTCAGTATTACACTGACCGTGCCCCCACTCTAGAGGGGCCCCCACCCCCAGGCTTCGTTTTAACTACCGGCCCCGGCTCTAGATGGCCCCAAACCCCAGGCCCATTTCTATGGAAATCGCTTGCGCAGATACCCATCGCATTGGTTTTCCACGAGAGCTCCTTTTGTGAAGACGCCCCCTGTGGGACCTCCACAATGATGACGTACACCAGATCGATGACCAACATGAGGACGAGTTCCCGATGCTGCTGATCTGGAGAAAGACGGAGCAGGCCAGGAGGTGAGGGGGACGGGGAGGTGAAGTACTGCGGGAGGAAGAGGAGGAGGATGGGACGCTGCTCCGCCAGTGGGGGCCCCAGTACAAGTGACCACGACTTACCTCTGGGAAGTTGCAGTTGGGGGCCGGGTCCCCACAGAATCCCCTCTCAGTGGTCAGGCTGTAGTTCAGGGCAGAGAGCCTGAGCAGACACGGGGTGACACTGTTGAAGGGGACGCTGTGCTCCGCAGCCAGGCAGCTCCGCAGGTCTGTAGTGCTGCACAGGAACTGGGAGACAGCAAGCATCACAGGTAAGGAGCTCCTGAGAGCTGCAGCAAACCCCAAAGTCAACCGCAGTCGGAGGGATGGGTAAGGGCATGATGGAGTGCAGTCAGAGGTGAAGGGGGTATAGGGAATGGTGGACTGCAGCTCTAGAGGTGACTGGGATAGGAATGGGGGTACTGAGCTCAGAGGAACGGAGAAAAACTGAAGGGAGTACAGCTCAGAGGTTACTGGAGTATAGGACATGTGTGACTGCATTAGAGGGACGGAAATACGGACATGATGTGACTGAGGCTAGAGGTTACTGGGTATAGGACATGATTGACTGCAGGCTAAGGTTACTGGAGTATAGGACTGGTGACTGCAGGATGGGTGTTTGGGATAAGGTTTTTATAGGAGGCATTAGGGTGATTGGGAAAGGCAAGGGGGTGAGCTCTAGGGTGACGGAGTATGGACAGAGGGGAGTGCAGCCTAAGGTGACGGGTATGGGACGAGGGGGGATGCACCCCAAGAGGTGACCGGGAAGGGACATGATGTGCGCAGCTGTAGAGGTGACGGGAGTATAGGAAAAGATGTACTGCAGCCTGGGGTGAGGATTGGACAGAGGACTGCAGCCAGAGGTGATGGAGTAAAGGATAGATGGGGTGCAGCTCTAAGGTGACTGGAGTAATAGGACATGGGGGAGTAAGCCTAGAGGTGCTGGAGTTGGGACATGATATGACTGCAGCTCTAGAGGTGACTGGAGTATAGGACATGATGTGACTGCAGCTCTAGAGGTGACTGGAGTATAGGACATGATGTGACTGCAGCTCTAGAGGTGACTGGAGTATAGGACATGATGGGAGTACAGCTCTAGAGGTGACTGGAGTATACGACATGATATGACTGTAGCTCTAGAGGTGACTGGAGTACAGGACATGATGTGACTGCAGCTCTAGAGGTTACTGGAGTATAGGACATGATAGGAGTGCAGCTCTAGAGGTGACTGGAGTATAGGACAGAATGTGACTGCAGCTCTAGAGGTGATTGGAGTATAGGACATGATGTGACTGCAGCTCTGGATGTGATTATGATATAACAGCAGCTACCTGTAAAGCATCCAAGGTATTCTGGGCGTCCTGAGACACTGTGACAGATCCCCCCCCACCGGCTTACCATGTTAATAAATGAAGAGAGGAAGACGAGGATTATGGTGACGACTCCCACCGCCGTGCTGTTAACCCGAGACTGCACAATCTTCTTAGATAAAGTCTGGAGCGAAGATGGAAAGAGCTGCAAGACGGAGACGGACAAAGAGCTTACAATCTAGTGAGGTCATTCCTGGTTACATTGTATCAGTATCGCCATCCCTCAGCTGGACTCCAGGCTGATACATTGTAACAATGCATCAGCAGTGATGCCAGTCCTGGTTACACTGTATCAGTATCACCATCCCTCAGCTGATACATTGTAACAACGCATCAGCAGTGAGGCAGGAAGTAGCTAGCTTCTGCCACACAATATGATATCTATGGGACCTGACCGCAGATAAGGAAGTGAGGAGCGGAGATTTCGGACGCGTCACAGGATCGGTCTCCCCCGGAACATCTGGAAATTGTAGAAACTTTCCGGAATATTCCAGCTCACGTCTCCTGACCTGTGTCTGGTGACCACGGAGGGATAATGTTATTAGGCGTTGGGTCTGGACGCTGCTCATTTATTGGATAATGGGTCTCAATTTTCCTCTTGTCGCCGAGACGGACGGATATAAATGACGGCGACGCAGAAAATGATAATCGAATGAGAAAAAAGAGCTGGGGGGGGGGGGGGGCACAGGATGGTTTGTACACAGTGACACACCTTCAGCGGGGAGGAGGTCAGGAGGGGTCATGTTCACTTTCACTGACAAGAAGCAGAGATTTTGAAAAGAAGTCTAAACAAAAGGGTCCACCCAAAGAAGATCGGATGACCGGGACCCTCATCACCGCAGGGGGGCCCCGGGCCTTTTAAACCACCAGGTAGGGCCCCCCCAGTGCCCATCACTCACTTGAGCGGGGAGTAGACGGGAGATGCCAGCACGAGACCAGCGAGGAACAGGCGAGAAAACTCAGCATGAAGGTGGAGCTGGAACACAGAGAGGCACAGTCACTACAGGCAGCACTAGAAACATGCCGGACCCTGCTGCACCCCGCCCACCGGACCCTCAGAATATAGTGCCCCCGCTGCACCCCGCCCCCCGACCCCAGAAAAAGTGCCCCCAGCACCCGCCCACCGGGCCCTCAGAATATAGTGCCCCTGCTGCACCCCGCCCACCGGACCCTCAGAATATAGTGCCCCTGCTGCACCACGCCCACCGGGCCCCTCAAATAAGTGCCCCCTGCCCCCGCCCACCGACCCTCAGAAAAGTGCCCCTGCACCCCCAACCCGGCCCTCAGAATATGTGCCCCCGCTGCACCCCCCCCGACCCTCAGAAATAGTCCCCCCCGCGCACCCGCCAACCGGACCCTCGAATATAGGCCCCCCTGCCCCCCCGCCCCCCGGACCCCTCAAATATAGTGCCCCTGCTGCACCCCGCCAACGGGACCCTCGATAAGGCCCCTGCTCACTCCACCCACCGGCCCCAGATAAGGGCCCGTGCACCCCCCACCGGACCCTCAGAATATAGTGCCCCCGCTGCACCCGCCCACCGGACCCTCAGAATATAGTGCCCCCGCGCACCCGCCCCCCGGGACCCTCAGAATATAGTGCCCCCGCTCACCCCCCACCCCCCAGATAAGTCCCCCGCTGCACCCCCCCCGGGCCCTCAAAATTTTAAGTGCCCCCGCTGCACCCCGCCCACCGGACCCTCAGAATATAGTGCCCCCGCTGCACCCCGCCCACCGGACCCTCAGAATATAGTGCCCCTGCTCACCCCCCCACCCCCCTCAGAAATAAGTGCCCCTGCGCCCCGCCCCCAACCCTCAAAATAAGGCCCCTCTGCCCCCCGCCCCCCGGACCCCAATAAGGGCCCCTGTGCACCCCCCACCCCCCTTCAGAAAAAAGGGGGCCCTGCTCCCCCGCCCTCCCGGAAAAAAACAAAAAATAAAAAAAAACCCCAAAAAGCCCCCCAAACCCAAACCCGGACCCCTTCGGAACACAGGGCCCCTTGGGGGGAAACCCCCCAAAAATATTTAACTAAAGGGGGGGGGCCCCGGGGGGAAACCCCCGGGGGGGCCCCCGGGAACCGCCCAAAAATATAGGGGGGCCCCTTTTCCCGCCCCTTTGCCCAACGGGGGGGGACCCGTCAAAATTGGGGGCCCCCTGCTCATCCCCGCCCCCGGGGGGGCCCCCCGGAATCGGCCCCTGCCGGGGCACCCCCTTTGCCGGGAACCCCGGGGGGGACCCTTTTCAGGGGAAACCCCCAAGGGACCCCGGGCGGGGGCACCCCAAACCCACCGGCCCCTTTAAAATATAGGCCCCGGGGCCCGGGGGGCACCTTTCCCCCCCCGAGAAATTTCAAAAACCAGGGGGCCCACCCACCAACCCTGCGGGGGGGAAACGGGGGGGACCCTGGGGGGGGCCCCCCGGCCCAAAAACCGGGGGGGACCCAAAATATAGGGGGGGCCCTGGGAAACCCCCCCCCCCGGAAAAGCCCAGAAAAAGCCCGCCCACCCCCCCCCGGGACCCTCAAATACGGGGCCCCCCACCCCCCCGGGAAACCCCGGGAATACAGGGCCCCTGCTGCACCCCCCACCCCCCCGGAAAGCCCGCGGAAATTAAAACGGGGCCCCCTGCTGCACCCCCCCACCGTCCCCTCAAAATTAGGGGGCCCCCTGCCCCCCCCGCCCACCGCCCCCTAAAGAAAAACGGGGCCCCAAGGGTGATGAAGGGGGTTTTGGTGGAAAACGGAACAGGACGGATTTGCATTCACAGGAAATAAATGACAGCAAGCAGAGATCTTAGCAACCCATAAAGTGCAGAACTCTTCATCACACAACGAATCCGCTTTATGGGGCTAAATCCAGAATCCCCCCCCCAAAAGAAAAACCCCTTGCTGCATCGCCGTGAGGGAAGCAAAGTGCAAAACCTACTCAGGGCGGAACGAGGGGGTGATCTTAAACAAAAACCACAAAGAAGGAAGACGAAAAACCGGGGGGCCGGACGTAGGCCCCAAACCGATCTTTTCCACCTTTTTTGGAATTTACTCGGGAAGAGGAAGCGTAAACCCAAACGTTTGCAAGCTCGGGTTCCCACGCCCTATCACCCAAACAAAAATGACGTGGGGAAGAAGCACAATCCCCATACAACATAAAGGAAAATCCCCGCGGGTCCTTACGGAGGGAAAAAGGCTTTTTCCTGACACAAAGCTCCGGGTCCCCTGCATTTCATAGGAAGGGGGGAACGCTCCCAGCCCTTCCCCCGGCCAAACCCATTTAGGGGGGAGCTCCCCGGGCACCGCAAAACCCTGGATTTATCCAGGGAGCTGCCTGCATTGACTCCCTACTGGGGCTGCAGGTTTCTCGGTGCAGCGCTAGGGGCCGGGGGAGGCGATACAAGGGCAAGGGAAACGAAATAACCCACCTTTTTTCTCCGGGCCCGGGCTCACGGAAATCAGCAAAAATTTTTGGGGGAACGTGTTCAGACAAAGTCGGTCGATGCTCCCCGACCCATCAATGGCGCGCCCCAAAAAACTCATCCACCTCCCCTCGGGGTTAAATGTTCTCCTGAATTTTCCCAAAGAAACCAGAACAAGAGGAAGGGGAAAATGGACGGGAAAAGAAGTCCGGTCTGGAATGTTAGCCCGGGGGGGGGTAAAAAGTACTTCCTGTGCATGTAATGGGGGGGAGGTACTTCCTGTCTTTGGGGAAGGGGGGGGGGGATGTATTTCCTCGCATGAAAGGGGGGGAAAGGTACTTCCTGGTAAAATTTTGGGGGGGGGGAGGAGGTACTTCCTGGGGGGGGGGGCATTTTAAGGGGGGGGGTTTTGGGGATGGGGGGGTTAAACCCTTCCTTTTTGGCATTAAGGGGGGGAGGAAACTTCCTGGGGCATTTTAAGGGGGGGGGGGGGGTATTTCCCCTGTGCATGAAAGGGGGGGGGGAGGTATTCCGGGCCATGGGGGGGGGGGGAGGTATTTCCTGGGGCATTTTGGGGGGGGAGGAACTTCCTGTGAAATGTAAGGGGGGGGGGGGTATTTCCTGCCAGGAAGGGGGGGGAGTACTTCCTTTCATGTAAGGGGGGGGGGGTGGGGGGGGGGTTATTTCCCTTTGGCATGTAAGGGGGGGGGGGGAAAAGGGGGGGGGGGTACTTCCTGTGCATGTAAGGGGGGGGGGGGGGTATTTTCCTGTGAAAGAAAGGGGGGGGGGGACTTCCGGCATGAAAAGGGGGGAGGTACTTCGGGGGGGGCTTTTTAAGGGGGGGGGGGGAAAAGTATTTCCCTGTGCTTTGAAAGGGGGGGGGAAAATTAAATTCCTGTCAAGTAAAGGGGGGGGGGAATAAGTACTTCCTGTGCATGTAAGGGGGGGGGGGATAAGTACTTCCTGTGCATGGCAGGGGGGGGGGGACTTTTTTTTTATTATTTTTCCCTTCCCCCCCTTGTCTTTAATAAAAAAGGGCTGAAGAAAACGTCTTTAAAGGGGCCCTGCCCCCTTTCCTGGTCTGCGCTCCCGCACAGCTCTGGGTTTCCATGGTAACAGGCCACAGACAAACCCTGCGGGTTTCCTGATCCACATTTAAAATAAGTTACTCCCCAAACAGCCCTTTGTGGGGGAACCCGATCGGGTGGGGGTCCCCAAAAGTACAGATCTTATAGCAAAAGGGGCCCCCCTGGAAAACAGAGATGAGATCGGATTGTAAAAGGCACGGGGCCCGTCCGGGGGAAAAAAACCGTGGCCCTCTCCTATCCCGGTTTCAGGGGGCCAGGAGGGGGTTTAATAAGGGCGTTATCCGAGGCTTCTATTTCCCCCGGCCCCGGGGGGGACAAAGGGCATTCCTCCAAATTTTACTTTTTACCCGTGAAAAAGCGGTCCGCCCCGGGGGGCCCAGCAAAAGACGTTTTTTATCCCTGTTTGTTACTGAGGGCGAAAATCGCACGAGATACAGGAAGGAGTCCACCAGAACTACAAGTCCCAGCATGAGTCCACACAGTGAGGACCCCCGCTGTAATGTCAGTCCCTTATAGGGGGTCCACAGTGTAATCACCAGGGCAGTGTCTGTCTAGATTCCTGGGGCCCCCCAAATGGAGTGATTTTTGGGCCCCCAAAGTGGAGCTGATTTTTTGGGGCCACCATGGAGCGATTTTTGGGGGCCACCAGTGGAATGTTTCTTGGGCCCACCAGGGGGGGGATGATTCTTGGGGCCACCATGGAGATGATTTTTGGGGGCCACCATAGATTATTTTTGGGGCCACCAGTGGAGATGATTTTGGGGGGCCCCCAGGGGAGTGTTTCCTTGGCCCACCAGTGGAGTTGATTTTCTTGGGATCCCCAGTTCAGTTGATTCTTGGGCCCACCATTATTGATTTTTGGGGATCCACCAGTGCATTTGATTTTTGGGGGCCCCCATGGAGTTGATTCTTGGGGCCACCAGGGGGATTGATTTTGGGGCCACCATGGAGAGATTCTTGGGGCCCCACCAGGGATTTGATTCTTGGGCCCCCAATTTTGGAGGGAGATTCTTGGGGCCCCAGGGGAGATGATTCTTGGGGCCCAAAAAGTGGGAGGATTCTTGGGGCCACCAGTGGAGCTGAATTCTTGGGGGTCCCCCAGGGGGAAGGTGCACTTTCCTCTTGTTTTCCCTACCTCTCTTCCCCCTAAAAAAGTACCCCCCAGGGTGCTTTTCGGGGGCCCGCAGAGGTTTTTGGAAACTTTCTAATAGACTTTGTATTTCAATTCTTCACTATTCCAATATCTCTGCTCACAGTCAGGGAATAGAAACAATCTTGCGTCTAGGAGTCTAGGTTGTTGAATCTATAAAAGCTTGTCCATTCACTGACATCAAGCAGAGATCCTGATAATAAGAGAAACTGAAGTACATATTTGCCGCACTTCTCATTACATTTGGATGAAGCTTTATTTACATAGGACTGCTCTTTTGTGGGTGGGGACCCTCTGCAGGGCGTCGTTAATCTGGCGCTGCTGACGGATATTGGGTTAAAACGCTCCAGTAATTGGAAAAGCCTCATAAGCGGACGGAGGTGATAATCCGGGAGCCGGCTGCCAGACTCCGGGATTTACAGATTACAGAGACATGGACACCATAGATACTGTGACATGCGCTGCCCCTCCCTGCACTGGGGGCTCAATGATGGGCGATGCCCCATAATGCGGCGCCCGCATCATGATCAGAGGAGTCAGGGGTCGGGTCCTGGCACTTACTTGTCTTTTGGATCTTCAAATCCCTGGAAAACAGAAAAGAGCTTCAATCAGAACAAGAGAAGGGACGGTAAAACTGCGCAAGCGCAACGCAAGCGACAACGCAAAAACGGGACGGGGGGGGACGGTCTGCACCAAAAAATCTTGCAGCGGTCCCCCCCCAGGTATCATAGAGGGTCACACATTGACCCCGGGTATCATAGAGGGAACACTTGCCCCCGGGGGGTATCATAGAGGGTCACATTTTTCCCCCGGGTTAAAAGAGGGTCACACATTGTCCCCGGGTATCATAGAGGGTCACACATTGCCCCCCCGGGTATCTGGGAGGGCCCCAATTCCCCCCGGGGATCTTTAGGGTCACACTTGCCCCGGGTATCATAGAGGGACACTTGCCCCCCGGGGTACTTTAGAGGGGTCACACATTGACCCCGGGTATCATAGAGGGTCACACATTGACCCCCGGTATCATAGAGGGTCACACATTGTCCCCCGGGTATCATAGAGGGTCACACATTACCCCCCGGGTATCATAGAGGGTCACACATTGCCCCCCGGATATCATAGAGGGTCACACAGGGGAAGGCGGAGGCCGAGGGAGGGAGACGGGAAGGCGGAGGCCGAGGGAGGGAGACGGGAAGGCCCCCAAAAGGCCGAGGAAAGGGAAACTGGGGAACACCCCCCGGGAGGGAGACGGGAAACGGGAGGCCAGGGGGGGAGAGGGGAGGGGCCCGAAGGCCGAGGGGGGAGATGGGAAAGGCGGGGGCCCCCCCGAATGAGGGAGAGGGAAGGCGGAGGCCGAATAGGGAAGGGAGGGATCCGAAAAA
>JAODAL010051825.1:0-26428 GCA_025379985.1 Phyllomedusa bahiana | reverse complement strand
TTCTGCTGTTGCTGCGAGCCCCGGTTGGAATTCCAAGAATTTAGCACTTTGCAAACTTTTGCAGATACTGAATCAGTAGGGAATGTTGAGAAATGTTATTTCAGATACCAAAACAAATAAATAGATTTATTAAATAGATCAATAGAAAGAAATGGGTCAACGGCTTGATACAAACAGAAGAGGATAGATAGATAGATAGATATGAGATAGATAGATAGATAGATAGAAGAATAGGTATACAGATAAATAGATAGGTATGTAAATATAGTCACATCAACGTAAGCATATTTTCTATCATATTGAGAAGGAAAGAATAAAATGTTAAAGAAAAAACAATAAAGAAAGAAAGGAAAGGAAAAAGAAAGGAAGAAAGTGATAAACAATTAGTTAGATTTGATATAGATAGATAGATAGATAGATAGATAGATATGGATAGATAGATAGATAGATAGATAGATAGATAGATAGATATAGTCACATCGATTTAAACATATTCTATATCATATTAAGAAGGAAAGAAAGAAACAAGAAAAGAGTTTATCAAATATGAGATGGAAACAAAAAATAAGAGAAAAAAAAATAAAAAGGAAAGAAAAAGAAAAAGATAAAGAAAAA
This sequence comes from Phyllomedusa bahiana, assembly GCA_025379985.1. Lineage (NCBI taxonomy): Eukaryota > Metazoa > Chordata > Amphibia > Anura > Hylidae > Phyllomedusa > Phyllomedusa bahiana. The sequence continues at coordinate 25,813 of JAODAL010051825.1, read as the reverse complement.
AGCAATAAAGTAAGAATGAAAGAAAGAGAGAGTGATAAACAATTAATACAACAGATTTAAGACAGATATATAGAAAGATACGATAGATAAATATGATAGATAGATATGAGATAGATAGATACGATAGATAGATAGATAGATAGATAGATAGACATGAGATAGATATGAGATAGATATGAGATAGATAGATAGATATCATAGATAGATATATAGATAGATAGACATGAGATATATATGAGATAGATAGATAGATATGGGATAGATAGATAGATAGATAGATAGATATGAGATAGATAGATAGATATGAGATAGATAGATAGATAGATATGAGATAGATAGATATGGGATAGATAGATAGATAGATAGATAGATATGAGATAGATAGATAGATATGGGATAGATAGATATGAGATAGAGAGATAGATAGATAGATAGATAGATCACCAAGGCTTGGTAGTTGCAGATGCTGTTGGGTCTTATCAGACATTGATCAGCTCTGGAGTCAGATCCATGTTACTACTCCTATTACATGCTGACATCTGTATTATTCAGAGCAATGTACAAGCGTTGGTCAAATATCCTAGGGGTAATACAAGGACAAGTAAAGAAAAAAAATAAAAATTTAAAGTTTTTTAAAAAAATATTAGGTTCTGGGGGCTGTATTTCAGTTACAAGTGAAATCTGCATAAAAAAAAGTTTTTTATCAAATTGCCCTCCAAAGGCCTTTTTCTACGCTTATGGGTGCACAATATTTAAAATAAAAAAGGAAAATATTAATATAAAAAACCTGACACCCCAAACTGCAACTTTTAGTGACATCCCTAAAACTTTATACCATCTATACATACATATCAGTGTAAAAATAACAATAAGAACAGAGCTTTATGTACCATGGAAGAAAGGTTGAAAAAAGCAATAGAATAACCGAGATTGCGGATTGGTTGCTATGGGTAACCGGGCCTTTTGTTTTGTCAATCTTGATACATTGTATTACTCCAATGGAAGCTGATACTTTGTATCAGTTTGATGGATATCACAAATAAAAGTTCATCCTGATCGGACAGGGAAGAGGGATATGACTGTACTGGTGGAAGATCCAGCTCCATGGACCCCAGAGAGACCATATGTTCAGCCCGTCTCCGTATAATATTTTATTCTCGGTCGACGCGCGCCGTTCTTCATGGTGCATATAAAGCAGAGGTTCAGCCGTGGCGGCTCAGGTTCCTTCTATTCAAGAGATACATCGCCTCCAGCATCTGGTGTGGGGATATTCATTGCCCATTGTGAACTTTTTATCCAATTGTCAAAAACATATCTGCTTTATGTCCATGTGGTGTGTACCGATGCAGCAGAGCTGAGTTTGTTACACCGAACAATTATACCATGATGTGTTGTTAACCCCTCACCGACACTTGATGTAAACTTATGTCATAGGGTCAGTAAGGGGCTACGTGAGCCCGCTTTACACGTTAATTACAGCTGGTACCCACCACTATCAGGGGATCGGAGACGGCATTGATCCCTGCTCTTTCACCCTTTAGATGCAATGGCAATCACAGCTGTGGCCAGGGGCATAGCCAGGGCTGCCATCAGTCATCTATTAACCATTTCAGGGCCTCATACAGCAAATCAAATGGGGCCCCCGCACCGTACTAGTTCCTATTTTTAACATGTCAGTGGGCCCCTTTTTGATTAGGGTCTTTGACAGGAATACTGCCCGAGTAGCGCCCCTGGGCGTAACGAGAGGGGTGCACGAGTGGCAGTCGCTACCGGGCCCTGGCGTCTAAGGGGGCCCAAAGACTCTTCTGCCTCATAGGGAAATACCAGTATTAATAAATGGCACATGGTATATTGGGGCCCTTCTATTAATTCTGCACTAGGGCCCAGGAGGTTGAAGCTACACCTCTGGCCTGGCCGTGGCATCTAAATGAACGAGGAACAGTGCTGCACACAGAGACATCTTATCCATTGGGCACACTAGGCAGTTGCCTGGGGGCCCCAAAAGTAAAAGGGTCCGAGATGGTAAATGTCATGAGAATTCAGGGCACATGCTCTGGATCCCTCGATCAATGCTGCTTATTCAAGTTTTTCTGTGCTCTTTGGATATGCAAACAGTTAAAAACAACAGCAGAGCAGGGAGCTATTGGCTCCCTGCGCTGTCAATTAGCCATGTAGGCTGCAGGCTGTCTACAAGACGTCATGGAGGTGTCCTGACATCGGTGGCATGATGATCAGGGTGTGCTTGGGGGTAATTAGAGGATCGGCCTCGTGTGGTGTCATGTTTGGACATGGTTAGAGGAATGGCCGGGCGTGATGTCATGTATTTGGGCATGGCCCAGTGCACTGCCACGCCCGGTGGCCCACAATGCTGTTATGACTGTGCACCATCCTCCCATCCGCCCCATAACGATCAAAGGGTGTTGAGCATTTACCATGATAGCCAGAAGCCTAATAAAGGCTATCATGTCACTGCTCCTATTACACCAGGATCAGGGGAGTAACTAGATTGAGCCCCATAGAAAAATGAGATAGGGCCCCACCACCTAATGACAATAAACTAAAACAGCAGCATAAGTAGCAATAAGGTATAAATAATCCCGCCATATACAGGGAAGCCCCAGAGCTAGAGAGCAGAAAGCCACCAACTACTGGTTCTCTACAAAACGGAACAATGTTCTTGTACCTGAGTGGTGCCCCTTCAACATCTGGGCCCATAGCAGTCGCTATGGCTCTAGTTACACCCATGACCAGGATGCAATACGAGCACCATCTTTGTACAACTTTCTGCATTATCTATATAATGCAGAATGGAGTAGAAGCGATTGCGCCCCAAGTAAGGGGTCGTTTACACGGCACTGGATAAATACCGGTCAGTTTATCCGACCAGTATTTGTCTGGTTTGTGTGCCGTCCCCACAGCCGATAGATAAATATGATAGATAAATATGTGATAGATACAAAGATTTCTATGAGATAGAGAGATAGATAGCTATGAGATAGATAGATAGATATGAGATAGATAGATAGATAGATATGAGATAGATAGATAGATAGATATGAGATAGATAGATATAGATAGATGATAGAGATATGAGATAGATAATAGATCGATAGATATGGGATAGATAGATATGAGATGAGATATAGATATATATATATATATATATATATATATATATATATATATATGATAGATACATAGATAAGTATGAGATACATAGATATAATAGATAGTGATAGATAGATAGATAGATAGATAGATAGATAGATATTAATAGATTAAGTTTTTCAGTGTGAGCCATTGCCCCTGTGTTCATAACGTTGGTGAATCCTTAGAGAGTTTCCTCCCTCAGTCAGATAACAGAGGGCTCAGTGTGGTGGGACAGCAGGGCCGGGTGTTCTGCTCTCGCTGTGTCACTCTGCAGATTCACGCCCCGGTTGGAGCCGCTTCCACCAGATGCAGTGATAACGCGTGCAAATGTAATTAGAAGCGTTGTGTCCGCTACCTCAGCCGCTCACCAATGAATACACTACAGAGGCTCCTGCTGCAGCCAAGCGTGAGAAGCACCAAGACCTAGAAACAACAGCACATCCAAGTCCTTCCTCCCAGGAGGGAGATGTCCTGTATATACTGTATACAGATACCAAGCTGAGAGCATAGCAGAGCTGAGTGGGACAACAAACCAAGATATTGCATGGAGTCATTGATATTTTTCCTGTTAAATCCAGTGTCAGACTAGGGCATAGTTGGCATTTTTTGAAATTGAAAAAGTAGGAGACTGTAGTGGGCGGCGCGCAGCAAAAATTTGCATGGACACGCCCATCTTGTCAGTGTGACGACTGCAGTGAGAGCTACTGGAAAAATAGCAGACACTGGAACATGTGAACACCGGGGGACTACAGGTCACAGCACGGCCCTTCTTTTCACCCTCTATGGTGTCGTCATCTGGATCTCCATCTCAGATACATTGCTCAGGGCTACAGACAGAATCTGCCTCAGCAGACGTTATCCATAGTTGCCAACTTTTGAAACTGAAAAAGGATGAGATTGCAGAGGGCGGAGCGCGCTGCGGCAAAAATTTGCATGGACACGCCCATTTTGTTGGTGTGTCACGCCCCTTCAAAAAGCCACACCCACTCCACCTAACTGCATAACGGCTTTGGAAGAAAGCCAGGTAGATGCCCTTATAGCCAGGTAGTAGCCCCCCATAACCAGGTAGTGCCCCTTTCAGGCAGGTAGATGCCCCCTTGTAGCCAAGTAGATGCCCCCTCTATAGCCAGGTAGATGCCCCCTTTGTTAGCCAGTTAGATGCCCCCCTTTGTTAGCCAGGTAGATGCCCCCCTTTGTTAGCTAGCTAGTGCCCGCTTTGTTTGCCAGGTAGTGCCCCCTCTGTTGCCAGGTAGTTGCCCTCTCTGTTGCCAGGTAGATGCCCCCATTTGTTAGCCAGGTAGTGCCCCCTTTGTTAGCCAGGTAGTGCCCCCTCTGTTGCCAGGTAGATGCCCCCATTGTTAACCAGGTATTGCCCCTTTGTTAGCCAGGTAGTGCCCCCTCTGTTGCCAGGTAGATGCCCCCATTGTTTGCCAGGTAGTGCCCCCTGTTGCCAGGTAGTTGCCCCCTCTGTTGCTAGGTAGTGCCCCCATTGTTAGCCAGGTAGTTCCCCCATTGTGTTAGCCAGGTTAGTGCCTCCTCTAGTTGCCATGGTGATTGCACCCCATTGTTTGCCAGGTAGTGCCCCCATTGTTTTATCCCCCAGGTAGTGGCCGCCCTCTGTTTGCCAGGTAGATGCCCCATTGTTTGCAGGTAGTGCCCCCTGTTGCCAGGTAGTTGCCCCCTCTGTTGCCAGGTAGTGCCCCCATTGTTAGCCAGGTAGTGTCCCCATTGTGAGCCAGGTAGATGCCCCATTGTTTGCCAGGTAGTGCCTCCTCTGTTGACAGGTTGGTGCACCCATTGTTTGCCAGGTAGGTGCCCCCATTGTTTGCCAGGTAGTGCCTCCTCTGTTGCCAGGTGATGCCCCCATTGTTTGCCAGGTAGTGCCCCCATTGTTTGACAGGTAGATGCCCCATCTGTTGCCAGGTAGTGCCCCCATTGTTAGCCAGGTAGATGCCCCCTCTGTTGCCAGGTAGTGCCCCCTAAAAATAAAATAATAAAAGCCACTCACCTGACCAGGCTCCTGCAGCGCGGCCGCTCCGGACGATCTCCTCAGGGGAAGTGAGAGCAGCCGCGCGTCACTTCCCCCTGCGCCGCTGACCTGTATGTACAGCGCGCACACCGGCCGGCGCTGTACATACAGGGGGAGGAGGGAGGAGGGAGCGATCCCTCCTGGCTCCTCCCTGCACAGTGAGACTACGGGCGGGTGAGCGGACGCTGCGGCCGCTTCACCCGCCTGTAGGAGCGGCCTGGCGGCGCCAGAGTAGAGCACCAGTGCTACTCTGTCGCCGCGGTCAGCTAGCAGGCGGCGGGAGGAATGCCAACTCTGCCGGGAGGGCGGGGGGTGACCCCAAATAGCGGGATCCCCCCGTCAAAAGCGGGAGAGTTGGCATATATGGACTAGGGTGCTTGAAGCCCACCAGTGGAGTTGATTTTCGAGGCCCACAAGTGCAGTTGGGTTCTTGGGGCCCACCAGTGGAGTTGGTTCTTGGGGCCCACCAGTGGAGTTGATTCTTGGGGCCACCAGTGGAGTTGATTCATTGGGCCACCACTGGAATTGATTCTTGGGTCCCACCAGTGGAGTTGTTTCTTGGTTTCCACCAGTGGAGTTGATTTTTGGGGCCACCAGTGGAGTTGATTCTTGGGTCCACCAGTGGAGTTGATTCTTGAGGCCCACCAGTGGAGTTGATTCTTGGGGCCACCAGTGGAGTTGATTCTGGTGGCCACCAGTGGAGTTGATTCTTGAGGCCCACCAGAGGAGTTGATTCTTGGGGCCCAACAGTACAGTTGATTCTAGGGGCCCACCAGTATAGTTGATTTTTGGGGCCACCAGTGGAGTTGATTCTTGGGGACCACCCGTGGAGTTGATTCTTGGGGCTCACCGGTAGAGATGATTCTTGGGACCCACCAGTAGAATTGATTCTTGGGGCCACCAGTGTAGTTGATTTTTGGGACACATCAGTGGAGTTGATTCTTGGGGCCCACCAGTGGAGATGATTATTGTGGCCCACCAGTCGACTAGATTCGTGGGGCACACCAGTGGAGTTGATTCTTGGGGCCCACCAGTATAGTTGATTTTTGGGGCCACCAGTGGAGTTGATTCTTGGGGACCACCCGTGGAGTTGATTCTTGGGGCCCACCGGTAGAGATGATTCTTGGGACCCACCAGTAGAATTGATTTTTGGGGACCACCAGTGTAGTTGATTCTTGGGGCCCACCAGTGTAATTGATTCTTGAGTCCACCAGTGGAGATGATTCTTGAGGCCTACTAGTGGAGTTATTTCCTGAATCATCCCAGGACTTGATTTTTGGGACCAACAGTTGAAGTTGTTTCTTGAGGCCTAGCAATCTAGTTGATTCTTGGCACCCACAGTCTAATTATTGAAGCCCACAAATCTGATTTTTGAGGTCCAACAGTTTACTTGATTTTTGGGGCCGTCTGTTTAGTTGATGCTTGGAGTCACCAATCTAGTTGATTCCTAGGGCCCGCCAGTGGAGTTAATTCTTGGGGTCCATTCTACATCTACTGAACATGACTGCATATGCACATACTACCCATTCCTCTTGCTTTCTACCTCTCTCTGCTTTCTCCAGCCCCATGCCCACCATGCTCAGGAGCCCATCATACGAGTCTTTTGTCAGGAAGCAGCGATGACATCACACAGGTGCAGTGATGTCACAGAACGGTAGACACCATCATTATTGAACACTAGTTGGTTGTTTAATCCAATCCAATAATACATAGCGCCAAATTATTTTATTGACGTTAAGTTGAATTCTAAAATTCTGGATACATGAAGCCAACACTAGAGACAGCCTAAGAGGTTCCTTTGTATGAATTATACATTACAATAATGTGCTATTTTTGGGTGAGAATTCATGTTAAATCTGCCCCGACCATTTTACCCATTTGTCTGGAGTGGGCCAATGAAATCACCCAAGGATATTATATTTTAGGGTCAAATCAAGTTTAGGGTTACTGTGCCTATTTGATTTTGGTAGCAATGGCTGACACTGTATAAGGGGACATGAAGGAAAAATGAATAGCACAATAATGTATAGAGGTGGCAATTGAAGTTTTTCTTTAGGGGGCATCATGGCTACAAATTAAAGGGAAAATGGTGGTAAGTGGTTACAATTTCATGACCATTTTGACTGTTGTTGTATGGAGGCTTCTAAGGTTGATACGGAGGGGGGAGGGAGGGGGCGATTGTAGGAGGCACTGACATACACTATGGGCATTGTGGCTTGAACATTTTGAGGGCAATTGATGATGATGACGATTAGTAATGTACAATATAGTCACTAGTTCATTAAAGTATTATTATTATTATTTATTTATTTATTTTAGAGCGCCATTGATTCCAGGGCGCTGTACATTCAAGGGGAGTTACAAACATAACAAATGTTGAACAAATACAATGGTGACGAAAAATGACTAGTAACTGATACAGAGAGGAAACAGGACCCTGCCCGTGAGGGCTTACAATCTAGAAGTACACCAGGACAGTGCAAAGGGACTCCAGCAGAGCTGGAGATACTGTACTATAGTGCTATTAGGCAGCCCAGGGGAAGGGGATCAGCAAGGTCATTGCCATCTACCTTCTATACTTTCACAAATTTTTTTGGATAGATAGATATGGACAGATAAATAGGAGAGATAGATAAATAGATAAATAAATATGAGAGATAGATAGATACGTAGATACATAGATGGATCAATTGATAGATATATACTGTAGATATAGATACATGGATTAATAGATAGATAATTATGAGAGATACAGATAGATGAATTAACTGAAAGATAGATTAATATTATTTATTTATTTAGTTATTTAGTAATTTATTTATTTTAGGACGCCCTTGGTTCCAGGGCGCTGTACTTTAAAGGGGGGGTTATATACATAACGTAGGTCAAATAAGTACAAAGGTGACAATAACTTACTAAAAACTGGTACAGAGGGAGAGAGGGCCCTGTCTGTGAGGGCTTACAGTCTAGATGGATGGATCAATTGATAAGTATATTCTGTAGATATAGATACATAAAGTAATAGATATATTAAGAGATAGATTTATTGATAGATAAATATGAGAGATACAGATAGATAAATAGAACTAGAGTTACAAATAGGCAAATACGATAGATATAGATGAGATATATGAGAGATAGATAGATAGATATTAGATAGATAGATATTAGATAGATAGATATGAGATAGATAGATATGAGATAGATAGATAGATAGATAGATAGATATTAGATAGATAGATATGAGGATAGATAGATAGATATTAGATAGATAGATATGAGATAGATAGATAGATATGAGATAGATAGATATGGATAAATAAATAGATATGGATAAATAGATAGATAAATATGAAAGATAAACAGATATGGGGTAGATAGATGTGAGATAGATAGATATGAGATAGATAGATAGATATGAGATAGATAGATATGAGATAGATAGATAGATAGATAGATAGATAGATATGAGATAGATAGATAGATATGAGATAGATAGATAGATAGATAGATAGATAGATAGATAGATAGGTATATAATAGATAGATAGGTATATAATAGATAGATATGAGATAGATAGATATCTCAGATAGATATATATATATGTGATAGATAATTAGATAGATAGATATGAGATAGATAGATAGATAGATAGATAGATAGATAGATGATGGTTGATCTCTTTAAAAAATAGTGTCACACATGTTCACAGGTTGTTTGTGGTTTTGCAGTTTGGCCTCATTCACTTTAATAGACCTGAGCTGCAATACCAGACATAACCTACGGACAGGTATGGCGCTGTTTTGGGAGGAAAGCAGCCATGTTTTCCTAATCCTGAACTTCTCCTTTAAGATTGTCAATAGGAATAAGAAAGACGGTGATCGGAGGTAATAAATATGTAGAGCTGTCTCTGTACGTTAGACCTCACAGGTGAATGTGGAATAAACAGAGGGTGCCGGTGGGCTTTGCATGATTAGACAGGCAGCGTGGTTCTGTGTGGCTGCAGGAGAGTTACCTGTCTCCTATTTGCATTAAGTGTCCATTGCCGCAGTGGAATATATTGTATAATAAGTCTTTTCCCTTTGATGTGTGATATCTGCTACTTTACGCCTTCAAGATGCCATTGGCCAAATCAGTGAAGGGAACAGATAAGGGTCGCATATTATATCCAGAAAATAGGTTTGAGTCGCTACAGGATATATTGTTGTTTGAAGGTTTTCACCTAAGAAGACATTAAACACCGCGTCCTTTAAAATTAAATAAAAAAAATTCCCTTTAATCGTGTCATGGTCAAAATTCTATTTTGGCTCTTCCTTTTTCCCCAAGAATTTCTTAAAGGGATCATGTAAAAATGAGGAACTCATTTATCTTCCTATAATTACAAGATTTCTGCTGAGCTTCAGATTCGGGTCAAAGTCGCTTCAGTTTGGATCAGCCCAAATAAATTTTTGGCAAATATCACCCCAAAACATCCACCATTACCCTAACACTGGGCAGCTATTAAGGTTGTTTAACCAGTTCCTTGCCGGGCTGTTTACCCTCCTTCCTGACTCGGTTATTCTACTAATTTTTTCACCATTTTTTCCGTGATATGTTAAAGGGGTTGTCTCACTACATTGATTCGTCCTGTTTTCTTGGCTTCATTTTGAATCTAGGGGCATGTTTACTGGCTTCTTCCAGGCTGCAGTAGAAGCCAGGTCTGTAGCTATAGCAACCAGTGATGGCAGCCTGTCAGGAGAGATCAAACAGGTCTGTAGCTATAGCGACCAGTGCTGGCAGCCTGTCAGGAGAGATCAAACAGGTCTGTAGCTATAGCAACCAGCGCTGGCAGCCTATCAGGAGAGAACAAACAGGTCTGTAGCTATAGCAACCTGAGGAGCTGATGCAGCCCATACAAGAGGGGATTTCTCAGAATAGGTAAGACACTGTTAATAGACATATATTGCAAAGTGGCTTTTGTTTGCAAGATCTTTAACATAAAAAGCAGCAATCCTTGTAGTGAGACAACCCCTTTAAGCTTTATTTTTATGTAATTTTTACATTAGTTTTCTTCTCTTTTTACTTAAAGGAGTTTTCTCGCTACACAGATTAGCTTTCAACATGTAAGGAACGTTAATTGAAGATTTTTTTCTAAATACATTGGTCTTTTGACTTTATTTTAGTCAGGAGATAAGAGAAATTGTATCTGCTCTGAGTGCACACAGGTTTCTATGGTTCTGTCCATAACTCTGCTATCTGATTAGAGCAGAGAGCAGGGAGTGACGTCACCATGGATGAGAGCTCACTCTGAGCAGACTAATTATCTCTTACAAGATTAGCAATTGTTTTCGTTCCTCCGCACACATAGACCATGTACTTTTTTTTAACTTGGCGCCGACACTCCAGTTCTAAATAGATATAGAAGAGTGTAGAATACGACAGTATGAAGATTTTTGACGCATTACATAGAGCTTAGTGCGCCAAGTTTGGCGCATTACACTCTATGCCCATACAAAGTTTGGAGCATTAAGCTCTATGTAATGCGCCAAAAATCTGTCGGATTCTACACTCTCAGATTCTCATAATCAGAGCATTGAAACATTAAGAGGGCGACATGTATGAATTCGAATGCGTACTTTTTTTTTACTTGGCGCCGACACCAGAGTTCTAGATAGATATAGAAGAGTTTAGAATACGACAGATTTTTGGCGCCAAACTTTGTATGGGCATAGAGTGTAATGCGCCAAACTTGGCGCACTAAGCTCTCTGTAATGCGCCAAAAATCTTCATACCGTCGTATTCTACACTCGTCTATATCTATTTAGAACTGGAGTGTCGGCGCCAAGTTACAAAAAAGGACGCAGTCGAATTCATAGTTGTCGCCCCTTTTGTTTACTAAAGATTAGCTCTCCTGCACTTGTCAATGTTACAGCTCAGCTAGTTACAGAGAAGCTAAATATGCTAATCACTGCTATAGAACCACCCACATTCTGAAGAGACCAGAATAAAAGAAAACCCCTTTAAGGATGAGGTCTTTTTTAGTGTTTAGAAAACTGTAGTATTTTTTGTTGTTGTCCCCACCTTCTAAGAGCCATAACTTTTTTATTTCCCCATTAACCTAAGCTTCTGAGTGGTGCAGTCCCTTTATTATGTTAATTAAATTTGTTAGCTTCAATCAGAAGGTACAATAAATAAAGACTATTATCAAAACTGCTGTTCAAATTTTTGTTTCTTTTTCGGGCAGTTTTTTAACCCCTATTTGTGTTGAAAGTTCCTAGTTCCACCCGACCTCGACTTTTACGTGGCCCTGACGGGTGATGTCCCCCTGCTGGTCTTATCAGCGACGGGAGATTCTCCTCTTTTTTTAATTTATTTTTTTATGAGAAAAACCCGAGCCCTTTGCACCGGGGGAAAGCCTTGTGCATCAGTTTGGTCGGAGAACATGCTGCTTTTTGATAAAAGATAAAAAAATTTGGTCAGAACAAAAAGGGGTATCTTCCGCATTTTTTTCTTTTTTCCTAGTTTTCCTCTCTGCAAATATGCTTGAAGCTACTTTTTCGCAGCCCTCCTGGGTGACAGGTTCATTGTCTTTCACCCCCCCTTCATTAGCAATTCCTTTTAAAAAACGGCCACAGCTGGATAGCGAGGTGAAAACGTCAGCCTTTGCTGAGAACACCCACACCCTGAACAGGGGTGTACCTGAGCGAAAGAGCTGCCCACAGCTAAACAGGAAGCAGGAAACTAAAGCTGTAAAAACCACCCAAACCTTATGGGCTAGAAGTAAAGCTGGGGGAACCCCCACAGCCTAACGGGAAGGGAACCCTGAAGCAGAACAGATCACAGTCAGAACAGGAAGGGGGAGCCTAAGGTAAACCGCTCTTTAGTCTAACGGGAAAGTGGGACCCGAAGCTGTAAAAAAAAAATCACATAAAGAACAGGAAGGGGACCTGAAAATGTAGAACTGATCACACAGAACAAAAGGGGGACCCTGTGTAAGGGTTAAAAACGCCAGATGGGACAGCCTCTTTAAAACAAGAAAATAGAATCAGTCGTATGGTATCTGGAAGTGATGTCAAATATTGGTTACCATACCATTGGATCTATATTGAAGAAACAGGAAGTGATTTTAGAGGGGACTCCAAATCGAATGGGAGCGTTGTTCAGGATGGTAAAAAACACCAAAACCCCCCTTAAGGGTTTTTGTCTCCTACATAAATTTATCTCACCTCATTTGCTTCCTTTTAAATTTTTTTGAATTCGGTGTGTTTTATGCTTTAAATGGCTACTACTGGCTGCAGTATGGCTGCTAAGGACCCCCGGTCGTTTTTAAAGTGACCAGTGCTGGCAGCCTACAGGGGAGATAAACGGTCTGTAGCATAGGACCAGTGGGCACCCTATCAGGGGAATCAAAACGGTCTGTACTATACGACCATGCTGGACCATAGGAGAGATAGAACAGGTCTGAAAATTTAGCAACCGTGTGGCAGCCTTTCGGGGAGATAAACGGGTTGTGCTATAGGACCAGTGCGGACCCTATCGGGAAAATAAAAAAGGTCGTAGCTAAGCGCCCCAGTGTGGCGCCTATAGGAGAGATCAAACGGGTCTGTAGCTATTGAAAACCAGTGTTGGCAGCCTATAGGAGAGATCAAACGGGTCTGTACTATGCGATGAGGAGCTGATGAAGCCCATACAAAGGGTATCTGGGAAATTAATGGGTTGGACATTTTAAGGGAAATTTTGAAAAGTACTTTTTTTTTTAAAGATTTTTTCCCATAAAAAGCAGCAATCCTTATGTGAGACAACCCCTTTAACATTGCCCCACCCTAAAATACAAAAAAATTTTCCTGCGGGGTGGTTTTTTTTATCTCTTGGGCTGTTCTGGACTGTTGTGCGCTGCGCGGTGGGAAGCGGCTGTCAGAGTTAGCTGTTCTCCCCACTGAGAAAAAGGACAGTTTATTACCACCCCCTCCCTTTCTGGTCTTTTGGGTATACAACACTCAAAAGAGCCATAAGGACAGGGGTAACGGTCACCAAGGCTCAAAACTCTGACTGCTGGGTCTTAATGCTCTGCGCAGTGAGTGGAGGTTTTCCCTCTGGTTTTTCATGTAATGGGGCTAATAAACCTGCTACAGAGGAAATCAGATAAAAGTGATGTAAAATACCCTTTTTTCTGACCTTGAAGGAGGCGCAATTGTAAAAACAAGAAAAAAAAAACGAAAAAAAAAATATTTTTAAAAAAATCCCAACGCTAAAAATTTTTTAGCCCTTCTTCACCAATGGCCTGGTGAGGCTGAAATTTTTTGGGGGGAGGGTGCATTTTTTGGGCACTTTTGGGGAGACTGCACTTTATGATCACTTTCATCCTGATTTTTAGGGGACGGGAAATAACCCAAAAAAAGCACAATATTGGCATTTTGGCATCTTGTTTCTTCTCCGGTGTCCAGCGTACGGCTTCAATCAAGTTATTTTAATTGATTGAACTTTTATAGAGGCGGCGATACCAATTATGGGCCACATGTATGAAAACTGTCTAGGTCTAAAATTCACTTTGTTGCCCATACGACCAACGGGCCCTTTCAACCAGAACCCATACGAAAAAAAATCAAGCCCATAGCAACCAATCAGAGCGTCCCTTTCATTTCATATACTGCTCTGAAGAATGAGAGGGGCGCTCTGAATCTTTGCCATGGGCAACAAAGTGAATTTTAGACCAAGACAGTTTTTTACTGTACCCTAGTGTCAGTTTTTTTTTTAAAAAGGGGGTGTTTAAAAACTTTTAATCTTTTAAACTTTTAATGTTTTTTATTATTTTTTAGACTTTTTAAACATTTTTTCTAACTTTTACATTTAGTTCCTCTAAGGTACTTAAGGGTGTAAGAAGATGGCGGTCCTATTACTTCCTGCTTATGTACATTTAAATCCGTATGATCCTGATTCATCCGTTTTTCCCTCCAGAGTGCGCCACTATTCGCGGGCACACTTGTACATAACCTTATCCTGTATGATCCTAGTTACTCCTTATTAACTCCCAGAGCTCACCACTTTGCGGGGTGCATCACTGTTATATCATTACTTTTCCTTACTGACCCTGATTTTCATCCTTATTATACTCCAAGCGTATCCATTCGCGGGTTTGACATGTGTCATACATTACCTATCCTTACTGCCCTGAGTTTACATCCGTATTATACTCCAAGCGTGCTCACTTTTTCTGTGGTGCAGTCGTGTGTACATACATTGCTTTTCCGTACTCCCGAGTTAATCTGTATTTACTCCGATACACTACTATTCTGCTGGGGCGTAAAGTTTTCATACTTTACATTACTTTTCCTGTACTGACCCTGAGTTCATCCTTTTTTATACCCCAGAGCTGCACTCACTATTCTGCTGGTGCAGTACTGTGTACATAAATACTTATCCGTCTGTCCGAGTACATCCTGTATTATCCTCCGAGCGGCTCATATTCTGGGTCAGTCCTGTTACATTACATTACTTACCCTTACGATCCTGAGTTACATCCTTTATTATACCCCAGAGCTGCACTCACTATGGCAGGAAGTAATAGAACCCTTAACATGAAAGCTATGGAAACCTCCATTAGGCTTCCAGCTGCCATGGAAATGGATCGGCACCCTGCGATCTCTCCATTGGAGGGACAATTAGAGTGAGCACCATTGCTCATTCACATAGATTCTGTGGATGTGATCGCCGCAACATCTTAATGGTTAAACAGAAGGGATTGGAGCCGGCTCTGTTTCCTACTTTATGATGGTGGGGGCGATTACCCCCAAATTTTACCTTCCCCGTATCCTTACCGGCCTCCCCACATTTGGGCTTTCCAAAATTTTGGGAATTAAAATCCCTTGTGTAAGGGTTAAACTAAAAGATTTTTTGGATTAAAAAAACCCCCCCTTTTAAAAAAAAGAATCTTTTTTTTAAAGCTTTTTAAATGCATATTTTGTTTATAAAGATTTAAAAACTTGAAACTTTGGGGTAAAAAATTCCCGAAAAAATTGGGGAAAAAGGGGGGTTTGGGGGGGGGGGGGGGGGGGGGGGGGGTTTT
The DNA here is from genome assembly GCA_025379985.1 of Phyllomedusa bahiana. Taxonomy (NCBI): domain Eukaryota; kingdom Metazoa; phylum Chordata; class Amphibia; order Anura; family Hylidae; genus Phyllomedusa; species Phyllomedusa bahiana. Next base: position 10,592 of record JAODAL010051825.1, on the reverse strand, counting down.
GGGGAATTATAATTTAATAAAAAATTTTTTTTTTAAATGGGGTTTGGTTTTTTTTTGGGGTTTTTTAAAGGTTTTTTGGGGGGGGGGTGGTGTTTTGGGGGTTTGGTTTTTTTTTTTTTTTGGTGGGGGGGGGGGGGGGGGGGGGGGGGGGGTTTTTTTTTTTTGGTTGTTTTAAGGAAAGTAAAAATAAAAATTTTTTAAAAATTGGGGAAAAAAAAAATAAATTTAAAAGGGAAATTTTTTTAAATAAAAAATAGGAGGTTTTTGTTTGTGGGTTTTTTTTGTATTTTTTAATGTTGGGGTTTGGGTTTTAAAAAAAAAAATTTGTATATTTTAAATTTAGAATAAAATCAATTTTTATCCCTTTAAATCATACTTTCCTGATTTCCTGGGACCCTTTTTATCTCCGTTCTCATTTCTCGGTGCATCACTTTCTCATTACTTTCTTTCACTTTTACATTCTGATTATCTTTAAATCAGTTACTTTTTGGGCATCACTGTACAACATTACTTACCTGTACGACCCCAGTTCATCCGATTTTACTCCCGACTGCATACAAACGCTGGTGCCATGTAAAAATTACCTGTTGATCCGATTTAAAACCTGTATTATCCCAAGGGCGCACCACATTGCTGGTGCAGTTTTCTAACCATTTCTTATCCTTTTTATCCTGGTTCCCTATTTCTCCCGCTGCCTCATTTTTGTGTGATTCTGTACATCATTACTTTTCCGCTGTCCTAGGGGGAATCTGTAATTATTTTTTTACTTTCCCCCACATCTGTTGGTCCGGTAAAAACTTTTTCCTGTCGACCTGGTTAAAACTTATTTATCCGACTGATCCCTTTTTATTCTGTTATACTTTACATCATTCTTACCGGTCCTGAGTTTTCATCCGTATTATTGACTGGTTAACTTTCTTGGGCGTTTGCTCATTCTTATCTACTATCCCCGATTACCATCCCTTTTTTAAATCCCAGAGCGCACTCATATTCTGCTGGGGCAGTCATGTACATACATTTCTTATCCTGTATGATCCCAGTTTAATCCTGTATTTTTTAAAATTATTTTTTTTTGTTTTTTAAAAAATTTTATCCTTTAGACTGTTTTTAATCCTTTTACTGGCTCATACTATTTCTGGGGCGTCCTTTACTCTTATTACCCAGACTGGCACCTTATTCTCCCTAGCTGGCTCCTATTTTGGTGAGTCACTGTTAATCAAATTTTTATCCTGTTCGACCTGGTAAACTTATTATCCCGACTGCCTATAAAACCTGTTTTACTTAAACTTTTCAAAAATAGTTATTTAAAATGTAAAAGTTTAAAACTGATGATCTTACTGATCCTCTTTGGTGCCTCATAGCATAATAATACAGCAGCTCTGAGGGTGACCTTACTTTGGATCGTCTGTTATGGTGATTTGCATTAAAATAGTAACTATGATTGTCTAATCATAAACGTATATCACTTTTACACAGTGAAGTCCTATATGTAGTCTGCTCTGTAGTGCCACATAATGCTGAATACTGCTATATAGTGCTGAAGTGATAAAAATGAGCCCTCCATCCATAATAATTCCTATAGTTCCTATTTTAGCAAACAGAGAGCTGCATCCAGGCAGCCTGTATTCCTCCTGATGCATTTCGAGCCACAGGGGTTCTATGAATAAAGGAGGAATAAAGGCTGCAGCTCTCTTTTTAAAGGGGTTTTGCCACGATGTATTGTTGATGTGGGATTCTCCAAAATAGTCATTTAATCACTTTTCTAAATATATGTCATCAAAAAAAGAGAAGTCTCTGAGAGCTACAGCCTGACTTACATGCCCTTGGTTTCCTGAAAGTTTACATTAGACATGACCAGGAGCTGATCTGGCCGTGCTTGCCTTGTTTGCACTTCTTATCTGATGGCAGGACACAGGAACCAGCTTTGAAGGGACTGGGGAGAAAGATCCCGTGTCTTTTGTATAGAAAATCCACTGGTTGTAATGTAATTATCTGAGTAAATATGCAGACGCTCCCTGGATCTCTGCTTAGCCCCCCTCTTTCTCTCCCTGCAGCCGTTCCTGAAGAAATGAAAGAAGGCTGCCTGCTGAGCTTATCTTCTCTCCTGAGCAAATAGGAGGGAGAAATAAAACGCATATAGCTTGTGCACAATACAATTCTCCTCTGTGGATTAGCAAAACAATGTTCGCTCAACTGCAGAGACTGAGTATCAGGAGCGTGCATGGGAGGTGGAGTGATGACATCACAGAGGAGGTACTTTTTAAACACAGAAACATAACGCCCCTTTTTCAAGCCTCAAGAGGGGAGTATCAGCCTGTTAGGTGAGGAACTCACTTCTTGGCAAAACCCCTTTAACGCCTGTCAATGAAATATGTGATTTTACTTTATATTCCCTTTTAAAGTTTGGATCCTGGAGAAATCTTTGGGTGACATGTATGAACGGGCTTTACGCCTGTTTTCAGGCGTACTCTGCGTCTCACCGGCCCGAATCCGCTGTCGGACGCAGGGATGCGGTGTTAGGCGCAGCGTTCGCCAATTTCAGATGTGCCTCACATGAAGGGACGTGCAATGGGCGCGGTGTAGGCATTCCGGGGCGGGACGCGGCGCGCTCGAAAACTCTGAGGCATGTACGATGGCGAGTCGGCAAAGCGAGGCGCAGTGCAGCGCTCGGCAGCTCCGACAAGCAGACCAGGTTTATTTTGGTCTAAATGCTCCGGCGGCGGCGAAGTGCAGCGAGAACGGAACATGCGAGGAAACATACAGAAGATCGCTACACAAATCTCGGCGCTCCACTCCGTGCAGCATGGAGTATGATTCCGAAAAAATTGCCTTTATAAAGGCGGAAAACATTGTCAGAAAAGAGCTCAACCTCAAAAATAAAAAATACATAAAAAAAAATCACTTTCCAAAAATCCAGAATGGCGCAATATCAAGAATTAGGATATTGGAAATTGCCGGGAAATACAGTAATTCAAATTCTCAAACCTATTCTCATTGGTCGGCAGAAACCGGCCAATCAGAATAGGAGCGACAGTGAACCCATTATAGCCTATGGAGTAGTATTGACCAATCAGAATCCACGGCAGGACTGTTCAAAATACAGTAAAAATGCAGAATAGAGCTGATTGGCTGAACTAGCGGGGGCTTGGCTATCCCAGCCAATCAGAACGCGAGCTACTTGTCCCATTATAGTCAATGGAGAGATCGGCGCAATGCAATCTCGGCTCTCAGTTGTAAAATATTCTCAGAAAAAGAGCTGAAACCTTCTATAAATATAAATCAATTTAATCCAGAACAACGCGTTTGTCGCCGAGACCGGCGCTACATAAGGAATTGCAATAGAGAGAATTGCCGGGAAATACAGTAATTCAAATTCTGAAACCTATTCTCATTGGTCGGCATAAACCGAGACAAAGACCCATTATATCCTATGGAGAAGTTTGGACCAATCAGAATAGGAGCAACAGTGGCCCATTCTAACCTATGAAGGAGTATTAACCAATCAGAATAGGAGCGACAAAGACCCATTATATCCTATGGAGAAGTTTTGACCAATCAAAATCAAAGGCGGGACATTTTCAAAATACAGTAAAAAGACAGACAAGAGCTGATTGGCTGAGCTAGCGGGGGCTTGGCTATCCCAGCCAATCAGAGCGCGAGCTACTTCTCCCATTATAGTCTATGGAGAGAACGGCGCACTGAAATCTCGGCGCTCAGCGCCGTGCGGCATGAAGTATTAATAAAGAAATCATTTTTATTAAGTGTAAAACATTATCAGATAAAGAGCCGAACCCTTCTTTACAAATAAAGCAGTTAAAAACCCGAACAACGCGTTTGTCGCCGAGACCGGCGCTACATAGGGAATTGCAATAGAGAGAATCGCCGGGAAATACAGTAATTCAAATTGTTTAAGCTCTTCTGTTTGGTCAGCATAAACCAGCCAATTAGAATAGGAGCGACAATGTCCCATTATATCCTATGGAGGAGTATTGACCAATCAGAATAGGAGCGACAGGGACCCATTCTAACCTATGGAGAAATATTGACCAATCATATTCAAAGACGGGACAGTTCAAAATACAGTAAAAAGGCAGAAACGAGCTGATTGGTTTGAAGCGCGGGGGCTCGTCCAGCTTAGCCACTCAGCCCGCGATCTACTTTCTCATAGAGTTCTATGGGGAAAAGAAATTCCGAGCGAACTCTGTGATTGGCTAAGTTAAAAGAGGCGCGCTTATTTGGACCAATGGGAGAGCGAGCGACGCTCCTATGGGTTTTCTAATGCAATCTGAAATAAAACTGTACATGCCCGAAATCAAATGATAATACTGCCGACGTTGTACCGATCTGTATATAAAATGAGCAATAATATGAGGGTAACGAAAAAAAAATATTAAATCAATAAAATCATGTTTATTTCTTTATTTTCGTTAGCCAAGCATCAATAATATGGGTGCCACGAAAATAAAGAAATAACCAAGATTTTATTGATTTAATTATTTTTTTTGTTACCCTCATATTATTGATCATTTTATATACACATAGGGACAACTTCTGTAGTCTTATAATTTTATTTCGGCCATGTACAGTTTTATTTCAGATTGCATTAGAAAAAACCCCTAGGAGCGTCGCTCGCTCTCCCATTGGTCCAAAAAACCGTGCCTCTTTTAACTTAGCCAATCACAGAGCTCGCTCTGAATTTCTTTTCCCCATAGAAGTCTATGAGAAAGTAGCTCGCGCTCTGATTGGCTAAGCTGGACGAACCCCCGCCGCTTCAACCAATCAGCTCGTTTCTGCCTTTTTACTGTATTTTGAACTGTCCCGCCTTTGAATATGATTGGTCAATATTTCTCCATAGGTTATAATGGGTCACTGTCGCTCCTATTCTGATTGGCTGGTTTATGCCGACCAATCAGAAGAGCTTAAACAATTTGAATTACGGTATTTTTCGGACTATAAGGCGCACATAAAAGCCTATGATTTTCTCAGAAATCGAAAATGCGCCTTATAGTCCGATGCGCCTTATATATGAATCAATTCTTCACTTGGGTTTTTAGGCTTTGTTCAGAACGTATTAGGTACAGCTAATTTAGTGACACTGATTTGTAACTGATTTGCAACTGATTTGCAACTGATTTACAATCGTAAATACGTTCCGAAATCAGTTGCAAATCAGTTGCAAATAAGCTTCACTAAGTGTGACACGTATTTCGCGATACGGCACGGAAATATGTACATGTATTGACTTTTGTTACAAGTTTACAAGTTGAGAGTTATTGTGAAAGTGTTGAATGAAGCTTGGCTTGCGGTCTGAGCTTTGTTTCATTTAATGTGCCGCGCCTTATAATCCGGTGCGCCTTATATATGAACCAAGAAGACTTAACAGGCACTCATTGATAATGCGCCTTATAATCCGGTGCGCCTTATAGTCCGAAAAATACGGTACTGTATTTCCCGGCAATTCTCTCTATTGCAATTCCCTATGTAGTGCCGGTCTCGGCGACAAACGCGTTGTTCGGGATTTAACTGCTTTATTTTTAAAGAAGGGTTCTGCTCTTTATCTGATAATGTTTTACACTTAATAAAAATGATTTTTTTATTCATACTCCATGCCGCACAACGCTGAGCCCCGAGATTTCAGTGCGCCGATCTCTCCATAGACTACAATGGGAGAAGTAGCTCACGCTCTGACTGGCTGGGATAGCCAAGCTCCCGCTAGCTCAGCCAATCAGTCTTTTCTTTTCTTTTTACTGTATTTTTGAACTGTCCGCCTTTGATTCTGTTTTGGGTCCAAACTTCTCCATGGTTTATAATGGGTCTTTGTCGCTCCTATTCTAAAATGGTTAATAGTTCCCCATAGGTTTTAATGGGACACTGTGCTCCTATTCTGATTGGCTGGTTTTTTGCCGACCAATGAGAAGAGTTTCCCAGAATTTGAATTACTGTATTTTCCCGCTATTCTCTATAACCCAATTCCCGTGTTGCGCCGGTCTCCGGCGACAAAACGCGTTGTTCGGGATTTTTATTAATGAAATGTTTATAAGGTTTCAGCTCTTTTTCAGATAATATTTTACACTTAATAAAAAATTTTTTTTTATTCATACTCCATGCCGCAAGGCGTTTGAGAGCTGAGATTGCGTCACGGTTACGCGGGCGGCCCCTGCTATGGCCCGACACCCGTGCCCGTGTCTCCTGTGGTCCCGGCCGGCTGCTGCACATCCCGGGTTTGTCCCTGGCTCTTTGCACACTACCTGTCCGGGCTCCTTCCACTCCTGGGGCCCTCACCACCTGTGTTTTCCTCCAGCTCCTGGCATCCTGTGCGAACACGTGCTCCCTCTAGGGGCACCGGCGTTAAACTGCACCACATTTTAAGGAGTCAGAGTACCTTGGCCCTGCCCAGTGACCTGTAACCTTGGCTAATAAGGAACCTCCTACCTTCACTCTATGTCAGTTCTTTTGTTCTTCAGCAAAAGAGCTTGACCCCTTGGCTGCTGCATTGCTGCTGTTCTATCATAGGTTCAAAACGTCTATTGTTCCTGTTGGACATTCTGCCGCTGCACCGGGCCTGCCTACCTGCTGTACATCTGCACCTGCTGGGCCTATACCTGCTACTTACCTGGACTGGGCATACGTTCACAGCTACACCTGCACTGAGCATCCGTTTATCAACCTACCAGTGTCCAGCCTTCCGGACCTGCACTTGGGCTACCCCCTGCGGGTATTACCATCTCTGCCTGCGGTGGGCCCTGCGATCCCCTGTTCCAGGACGTTTTTCTGCTGTGTGGCCAGAAATTCGTTACAGTACGAACTGACCTCAATATGGATCCCGCCGGAGTGACTTGCCTGAACCTGGTAGCTGTGGTGAACCGAAATGGCGTCCCCCCTGGAGCAATTTGTTCCGTAAGTTGCAGACCATCACCACCCGTCTGGACGAATTTCATGTCTGCACTGGCCTCTACACCTGTTTCCACCCCCTGCTGTGCTCCGCCTCCTGCTGCCATGTCCAGTCCTAGCCTGCCACTTGCCTCTGCCTGCCCGTTATTCTGGAGACCCTCATACGTGTCGCGGTTTTGCTTAATCAGTGCACCATCCATTTTGAGGTCCTGGCCACCAGTTTTCTTCTGACCGTGCCAAGGTGGCCTTCATCATTAGCCTGCTGTCAGTGAAGCCTTGGCCGGGGTCTCACCCCTGTGGGAGAGGGGGATCCACTGACAGGGGACCTCCAGGAGTTCCTGAGTGCCTTTAGGAGAACCTTCGAGCTCCCTGGGCGCAACACATCTGCTGCTTCATCGCTACTTCGGTTCCGTCAGGGCGATTCTACTGTGGGTCAATATGCCATCCAGTTTCGTACCCTGGCCTCTGAGCTTGCCTGGAACAATGAGGCCCTCGTTGCTGCCTTCTGGGGGGGCCTCGATGGACGCATTAAGGACGAGTTGGCTGGTCGTGACCTACCACCACATTGGACGACTCATCGCTTTGGCTACCCGGGTCGACATCCGTTTTGCTGAGAGGGAGCTTGAGCTACGCCAGCAGCCAGCGTCCACCCGGGCCCCGCAAGCCTCCACGCTCTGTAACTGAAAAACCCCGAGCCCACCTGGGCCTGACACCTGCGTTTTTCCAAAGGGTGAGCCTATGGAGGTCCCAAAAAGCACTCATCCCCCCACAGAGGAACGCGCCGTCGACGCGTTTAAAACCTGTGCTGTACTGCGGTGGTACCCGTCATTTCCTGAAGAACTGCCAGTCCGCCCAGCTTTCGCCCCGGAAACCTCAGCAAACCCTGGGTTGTGGGTGAAGTTACCCTGAATAACGGTGTGCCTGCTCCCCGTTTGACCACTCCCATCACCCTACGTTTTTCATCTGGTGGTTTGAAGTGCCTGCTCTTCTGGACTCCGGCTCTTCCGAGAACTTCTTTCCCTCCGTCCTACTGGAGAAGTTCTGCCTGCCTGTTTCCCGTCTGGAAAAACCACTACGTTTTCATCCGTTAACGGGGAGATCCTGAAGGAGCCAGTCCAGTTCCGAACCCAGCCTGTGTCTCTACAAATTGGGGTTCCCACCAAGAAAGGACATCTCCTTCTAACTCTGCCAAGTTCTTCTGCTCCGTCTTGCTTGGGCTTCCATGGGTTTCCCGCTTCACAGTCCATCCCTGGATTGGCGAACGGGTGAAGTCATCCAATGGGGCAAGCATTGCTACTCTCACTGCCCCTCAAGCCCACCCACTGGAGCAAACCCTGCCCTCCCGTTTCTCTGCCCGTTTGTTCTGCTGTGCCCATGGAGACCATGTGTGCAAGAAAAACCTTTGGTCTGTAAGACACCTCTGCTCCCACCCACCCCACCCCCTGCCTACTGTTTTTTGCTTCTCCCCAGGTCCAAGAAGTTTTCCGGACTCTCTGGACACCTCCTCTGGGCGCGTTCCTGGGATACCCCAGGAGGAGGTGGTTACCCAAGCCGTTTTGGGGTACCCGGCTAGCCCGGAGGGGAGGCTTAAAGGGGGGAGGTACTGTCACGGTTCACGCTGCCCGGCCCCCCGCTATGGACCGAACAGCGTGCCCGTGTCTCCTGTGTCCGGCCGCTGCTTCGCGACAACCCTGTGTCCCCCGGCTCTTTGCACAACTGTCCTGGCTCCTTCCACTCCTGAGGCCTCACCACCTGTGCTTCTCCAGCTTCCCGGGATCCTGTGTGCACACGTGCTCCCTCTAGGGGCACGCGCGCGTCACGCACCACATTTAAGGAGTCAGAGTACCTTGGCCCTGCCCAGTGAACTGTAACCTTGGCTACATAAGGAACCTCCTACCTTCACTCTATGTCAGTTTGTTGTTGTTTTCAGCACAAGAGCTTGACCCTTGGCTGCTGCATTTTCTGCTGGGTTTTATCATAGGTTCATACGTCTATTGGGTTCCTGTTGGACATCTGCCGCTGCACCCCCTGCCTAACCTGCTGTACATCTGCACCTGCTGGCCTTTTACCTGCTACCCACCTTACGGGCATACGTTCACCAGCTACACCTGCACTGAGCATCCGTTTATCAACCTCCAGTGTCCAGCCCTTTCCCAAACCTGCACTTCGCTACCCCCTGCGGGTATTACCATCCTGCCTGCGGTGGGCCCTGCGGATCCCCTGTTCCAGGACATTTTCTGGCTGTGTGGCCAGAAATCGTTACAATTGCATTCTCTCCATAGACTACAATGGGACAAGTAGCTCGCGCTCTGATTAGTTGGGATAGCCAAGCCCCCATAGCTCAACCAATCAGCTCTATTCTCATTTTTTACTGTATTGTGAACTGTCCCGCCTTTGAATTTGATTGGTCAGTAGTTCTCCATAGGTTTTAATGGGTCTCTGTCGCTCCTATTCTGATTGGCTGGCTTCTGCCGAACAATGAGAATAGCTTAAACAATTTGAATAACTGTATTTCCCGGCAATTTCCAATATCCTAATTTTTGGGAAATTAGGAATTGGAAAGTGTTTTTTGTTTTTATTATTTTTTTTTTTGGGTTTGAGCTCTTTTTGATAATAAATTTCCCCCTTTATAAAGGCGATTTTTTTATTCATACCCGCACGACTTTTTTTGATTTCTCGCTGTTTTTCCACCGGGCTCGAATCGGAATACATGTGAGGCGCTCCGCCTGCGCCCAGGGCCCCCACTCCCCATGTCCCCCCCACTGTGCCCCACCACGGCGAGGCGCAGGGGAAATTTCCCCGCATTTGAGGGACCTCCCCACGGGAATCTTAGGTGCACGCCCCACTGCGCCGAGGGGCCCCGCACTGCGCCCCACACACGGGCAGGGACCGGAACTTTTCCCCCCCTGTATGATGCAACCTCGGGCAGCAAACTTAGGCGAGCGCCCAACTACCCCAGGTTTTCCCCTGCGCCTACACTCTGGCGGGCGCGGCGGGCTTACATGGAATTATGAGCCCCCCCGACGCCCACATAAATTGGCGCAGATTTCGCCGGAAAATGGCGGAAAGGGGGCCCCCCCACATGGGGAGATTAAAACTTTTGCCCTTTGTCTTTTTGACAAAGGTTTATCTTGACCCCTGCCCCCCTGATAGTGGCTAACCTCCAATGGTGGAAACCATCCCGACTTTATCCTCACTGGTTTATCTAAAACATGCAAATAAAAGATTTAGTCCAATTAATGTTCTTATTTGTGCGATTCCCAGCCCGCTCTTGATTTTTTCGTGCCCCCAATTCCCGCTTCTCCCCACCCAAAAATTTTTCATTTGTCCCACACCAGTCCCCCCCCTCAGAGCTTTCCAGATTTTACTTACATTTGTATTGATTAAAATCCCATTAAAGAATTACTTTTCAATCCCTTTATAAAAGGATAAACACCAAGAAGGACTGGGAAGTAAAGCCTTTTTTGCACAGTGCATCAAAGTGGTCCCAATGCCTAAGGGCACAGCAATTTTTTTTGACGTTGTCTGGCGGGTTTTTTTTTAAAAATAGGCTGTCAGACCATAATAGATTCTTCATTATTTGATTTCCCGTTCATCTAAGAAACGTCATATTTTTTGAAGAAAGTACAATTCCATGGAGCCCACTCAGCTATCCTTTTCGGAGGAGGCTGCAAATTATTTGTAACATTTTAAAAGGGGCC